>CAJQUW010016740.1:0-185519 GCA_907163375.1 Prostheceraeus crozeri | reverse complement strand
TGCAATTGAGTACAAATTAAAAAAATTGAGAATGAACAAATACTCGTACAATGCGGGTATACATATTCGAATTTTTGGAAAAACAGAATTCTTATTCCGAGCATGTTGAACTAATATTGTCAAGCAGAAGAACATTTTTGTCTCTATTCACCTTTCACTGCGTGATATACTGAACAATATTTATATAGAAGTCATGAAGATATCCAGCAATGCTGACATTCAATATTATATGAATACTGCAAACCAGACCAACGTGTTAGACGTTTGCGGAGATTTGTTGCCAACTATGAGGAAGCGAAATAGCAGAGGAATATGTCAATTAAAATCTTGGCATCTTCTTAATGATCTGTTTAACTCATTTGTCAGATTTGCATTGGCTAATAGACAATTAATAAATAATCATTATTTTAAATATGTCATTTCGAATGAGTTAATGTTGCGCAATAAGTCCTAGTAGAAGCAAATGGTCAATGGGATTTTGCTGCGTACTTGGCTTATCCCCTTGCTTGTTTTTTCTTAAGACATTGATAATTCATGCTCGTCTATCTAACAAACTCGAGGTACCGTGTTTCCTCTAATAAACGCAGTGACGTTTATTTATAGTCACCTACTTTTCAGTGCGGCGCTTATTAGAGGGTGGCGCCTGATAAATTGTACGGTTTTCCACTTACTAGATTTTTTAAAATTATTTAGCAAAATTGTTACCAGACATGACTTTTGCGGAAAAGTATCAATAAGAGCTAAAGACTGATCTGGCATTCTTCTTAATGCATTGCCGACGACAAGACGTGTTGGGTTCGACGCTGAATGAATACAGTAGGACTAATTTCCTGGAATTACCGTGCAGTAATCGTATTTTGTGCTTCTTTCCCGTGGTCACTTGAAGGCGGGGCTCACACAAAGCTTGAATGTGGTCAATCATGACATGACTCACTGCTCGACGGCACAGGAAGCTCTAAGTTACCGAATCCAACTTTAATTCAAAATCCGGTGTTGATGAGGATATAAGTTAGATGCATTGATTAGAGTGTGACGATTTTATTGTGTGACTTTTATTTTAAAATAGGCTACAACCAAGGCAATGTAATAGCATCATCCACAAGTTTGATAACTACGAGTAGGCATGTATCCTTGTTTTTTTCAGCTCAATAGACTAGTATACACTGCACTTGGCCACTTTTCTAATTTTTTGCTATCAGAGATGCGGTGTTTATCAGAGGGCTTCCTGTATCAAAAACGTGACCTCTCAGCTACGGCGCTAAATAGAGGGCGGTGTTTATTAGAATAAATACAGTATTAGGTATTTGAGAGAGAACTACTGATATTGACATATTTTGCCCATTTTGGATAAATTTTCTCACAGTGAATCAAATTTTGTGATCTCCAGAAGTATGGTACAGCCACAATGTTCACATGCAATTCCTTCCACAATTAGAATATCACTTTCTAATTGTACTTTCTCATTCAAGCTATTTTTTATTATATGCATGTCGTACACTCATCTTTGAGCATGACAAAAGTAAACATATATGAATTCCTTGTTATTGTGGGCTTAATGAACTGTATGAGAGATGAAAGAAGTTTGCGCCTAATTAAGCTTGATCATTTCTCCTCGAAAGTAGTATTCAGATTGTAATATATAAAATTTAATTATCATATGCCATTTATCATCCAATCTGTCTAAATTGCACATGTCATTGTGTAAAGTCTTCACTCGACAAATTAGTCAGATTGAGGGTTTCCATTTATTCTTCAAATGATAAGATTTAATAAAAACTAAACCATTGAAACTTTGACAGCTCAAGTTGCTTATCACTCAACTATAACACAATTATCAGATGCAAAAGAGATAATCTTATTGGGATTTTCAATTAAGTATTATTCCTGAACAGAATCAGGTGTCACCATTGCAACCATAAATGTAGCTTAGGAAAATAGGGACACACTTCACTCAAGCGGCGCTTAAGTGTTTTGCCAAAGATGTTATGAAAAGTATTTCATACGAAAATTTGATCTGTGTTATTCCATAAATGAATCATCATGATTTCCACGGAACAAAAGGACTTTCAAAAATGTCCCCTTTTACAAAAGGACATCAGATGCAGCAGGCGAAATGATATAGTTCTAGGAATTCACGACATTGCTGATATTCTTGTGAATCATGTTACACTGCAACCTCGAGAATTGGTGATGCAGTCATGTCTTCAGTTGGACATCTGAGAACAGCCAAAAGTTTCACAAATGTACGATCTGTTTCAGTAATATAGATGCCTTGATGCCAGGGGTTGTGAAAAATTAATTGCAATTAATTTTGGGCGAGCTATCAATTAATTCTGATTGAAACAGGAAGCAATCAATTAATTGTAGCTATGCAGCAGTGCCAATCACTGAATTGCAATTATTTATCACCGCCGCTTGAACAGACTAATTCTTGATTTTGAATTGTTCACTCTCTTACTTCACTTGAAAGAATGCGTGTGCTTGCTACATGGGTCTGCATATTTTGCAAGTCACAGAAAAGTTTATCATCAAATTGGATAGTGACTTGAGTAGACTCATTACATGAAATACATGTAACTATTTTATTACTTGTAATATGCATTCTTCTTTGGATGTAATTATTGATGCATCCGTTCCTCGCCTCCGTTCTTCCTCCTCGCTGAAGCTCATTACATCTAAATCCCGTTGCCGTACTCTTGGTGGTCGCTCATTCCAGTGTAATGCTGCTCGCGAGTGGAACAAGCTTCCATCCACCATCACGAAAGCTTCCACTCTAACTGCTTTCAAGTCTATGTTATATTCATTTTTGCATGACGCTTACTTTAACGATAGCTGAGTTGTATGTATGCAATTGTTTTTGAAGCATTGTGTTATGGCCTTGAAGTCGATAATTGACAAAACACCACTCGCATGCACGAGAAATTCACTGAAATAAAATTAAAAAAAGTTCTATTACAAACTTAAGCTCATGCATCACAATTACAGAGTTTCAAAAGTTGTCATAAAAATATTGTAATATATATTTAGAGATTCCAAATACGTTATGCACCAAATGGTTTCTGATTAGAATCTTGAAAGCGATTTTTTGTCACTGTTAGCAGGATAAGTTCGGAAAGCTTTGTGTTTTAGCAATGAAGGAGGGATGTTTTTCCCTTGATGGTGAGTGATTGACGGCATTGCAGGTAAATTATTGAATTGATTACTTTTTCAATTCAACACAAACAAATCAATTAATTGCAATTATTGACAAATACCAATCAACTAATAATAGTGTAAACTTTTGACAGCACTGATCAATTAATTGTAATGAAAAATAGTTCTTTTTAGCCACTGTTTGATGCTTTATTCAAAGTGAGAAAATATCATGACAAGTGAATCAGTAATCCTACTGTCTACAGATATAGAGATAGAGACGAATGAGAAGGTTTTGAATACTCTCAAGAAATTGAGAATCCGTCAGAAAATTATAAATATGCGATTTAGCAAGCTTCATTATCGACATAACACCTGCTTTATTTCACACATCAAACGGAGCTTTTGAGGCTGGAGACGCCTTTAATAGGCTGTTCAAATGAAAAGAATAGATGGAAAATGCTGAATTAAAAAACAAAAACCGGTTATTTCTTGACATTCCCAATACATGGTTTTCTAATAATCTTGTTGGGATGGATGCTTTTGGGCAGTTGCTGCTTTGAATTTGCAGAAACTGCTTTCATCATGCTCTCACTGCTCATTTGAAAATGTTCACACACTTCGCTCTTAGGAAGAATAGGCCTACCTATCATCAATTGCTTCAGAAATACGAGTATATTCTTCGATTATTTATGTGCTGAAAGCTAGTTATTAGGAGGAAATTTTGCTATCTGAAAGGCTGATAATACTAATTAGAGCTCTTATAATATGCCGTGCTTCTTCGTATATTGGCCGTTGCTATTAACGAGCTCGAATGAAAATTCTGCTAATTTAGGCATTTATGTGAAACTCCTATCTTCATGAGTGTTGCACACATTCATATGCAATGGAATTGACTGTTGGCTTTGTTCATAAACTGATATTCAACTGGCAGAAAAAATACCGATTTAATATTCAGCACAGTTTTTGAGAGATGGTCGATGACACCAAAAACGACAGAATATTAGACAGTATAGGTGGATTTTACAAAACATGTCTATTTTTCTGACTACAAAAAATATGAAGATTTTGTTACTTTTGGAAAAGATAAAAATTCAATGTTAATGATATTCATAGTTTTCTACTCCACGGCAGTTTCTTTATCATAATTATTGCGGAATTCATATTCCATTCCATAATATCAATTACATTCGTCAGACAGCTATGTTGACACTCACTAGCGCTGGTTCTACATTTTCAATGTCGCACAGGAATGCCATGTGACCGTAATGCAACGATTTCTATCCTAAAGTGGCCTGCATGGGTAGGTTTATAACTGGCACTTCGCATAGTAGATGCAGCTGCTGTTACAAGCACAGAACTCGACAGGCCGTCTCTTCTTCTGTTTGACCAGAAAGGAAACATTGGAGCATGTAACGTTAATGAAATGGCACAATCTGCTGACATAATACCATAGCAATCGAACAATGAGCAACCAGTTCAACATCACACGCCAAATTGTGCGAAGTGTCAGTGACTGTTATCAACCGGATCACACAGCAAAGAGACACAGACGATGTCAAGTTCTACAGAGAAGTTTGTGAACGTTTTTTCGTGTACCTGCTAACTTTTTTAATAATGATCGGAGGGCAGAACATTATCGAGAAAACGTTTGCGCAATAATCTAAATTCTTTGAATCTGAAGGAATCGTGGCGATCGGATCATTTTGAAAGAATTCACAGCAATCCGCAAGCGACGCATGACTATTTTTCCTATCTCTGCAAGGTATTTAAAATTTCTTTTTGCCCACTTAGTAAGTTCCTGCATGTGCCATCGTTTTGAATCAGTTTGTACTTCTAGCAAAGTGATGCGCTTAAACAATCTAATTCTGTGGTTACAAGATTCTATCAGGAGGTGCGACGAATGGGCGGTTATTATTCGAAGAGGCGAATTAGTTAAAGCCGTTTTTCCTTACCATAGAAACTATAGGCCATAAGCCATTACACTGCAGATGAAATAGGAATAATATAACTTAGAATGTTTGACACGCGTCAATGAGATACCTGAACAGCTAAAATCGAAGCAATATCTTGAAATGTTTCTAAATATATCATGAGCTGTTTTATCTTTGGCTCTTATTTGTTCAAGATGTAATAGAACCCCAACAATTATCAGTTTCATTACTTTATTCCCGCTGTGCGATAGTTTCTCCAATGCATAAGATCTTTGTCCAAGAAAATCATTTTATGTCAGACTTTGAATAGAAGGCGCGAAAATGTTGTCATAAAAAGTAATCCCTAGTGACTAAAGTTGTAATCCTTTTCTTGAGAATATGGACAAGGTGTTAATGCTAGGCATATGCTATTTTATATTCTATTTGGATAGCTTGGGAATGAAATTCTAATCTAAAAGAGTATAATTTGCATATCAATTGGTCACCACTGGACTGAGGAATGTTGAGCTTTCAATGAATCGGGATATTATCTGGACTTCAATATGCTAATGACTCGAACAGAAGATGATATTTCTAGATTAATCAGCAAGAGGTTAAACGGCAATCAAAAAGAGGACTGAAATGACCAAAGCAACATTGTTTTGTTAATTTTGATTGATTATAACACCGTGGTGGCTCATGGGAGTGATAACCTTCCCTTTAAATGATGAGTCCTGTCGGTTCATTCCGGTCATCTGGCTGAACAATGTGGCCTTGAGACTTTGTTCAAGACTTTGACTGAAATTAGATGGTGAAGAGAAGCAACAGAATGACCTCCCAGTCACACTGACCAAACAAACTTTACTTCATCACTTTCAACTACTCCATGAAAGCTTTTTTCACTCGATTTTATCCCCATCATGGTTAATTTCTTATTTCCATGCCCTTTTCCTTCTGCTTGTAAAGTGACCATACTTTATTGATGTGTCAGTATAAAACTGTTCCTTGAATAAGAAAATAAAATCTGACGTCTGATATATTCTGAAGTTGTAAAGTGATAGAAATTAATCAAAAATTTGTCATTTTTGCTTCGAGAATTATTTTTCGCTTGTGGCTGTTGAAAGCTTGTCATTTTCATTAGTAATGATTTTTTCAAAATTTAAGAACGAGTCACTAGATAGCAGAATGTTCAACATCTCCTATAAATGATGAACTTCCCTTCTAAAGCCTTACACGGACGGAAGCGAACAAAAGAGCAGATACATGTCCATTTTTGACCAGTTTATATTCACATGAATTTGTTGACTTATGGATGTGAAAATCACAGCGTGTTGAGATGCACTTGGTAATCCAGCATTATCTCCTAATTTACTGCTGCACGTTTTTGGGTATTACTAAGTTCGACTCCGCTTCCTTTTCCACTAAAGATCAATCGCTTCCATCGCTTCCGCTTTCGCTTTGCATTCCTAATTATAATCCAAAATCATTCAAAAGTAAGGGAATGCCAAGTTAACTTACATTCGTTTTATAACAAATTGCTTCCATTAATTTCTGCCTTCATCAAGAAGAAGCTGTATTCAAGGAACTTAGATATTAGTGTCTAAAAAAGTTTTTTTTCACCAATAAGTTCCTTGAAGACAGCTTCGTAATGAAGACAGAAATTAATTGGAATTAATTTGTTATAAAACTAAGTTAACTCGGCATTCCTCTACTTTTGGATTATTACAATTATTTACATGCGGCAAAGCAGTTTTTCACGAAACCAAAAAAGGACTGATCAATCGGCCTAGTAAAGCTGCTAGGCAATTTGTGCTCCTCAGGTCCCTTCGTCAATGCCCGACCAAATATATGCTCGAAGTTACTTTCTGAAGGACAGCGACGAGAACATTTCGGACTGATTCTTCAATTCCTCAACAAATTCTGTTCAGCGTGTGGTTGGTACTGTTGAAAAAAGAGAAATATAAGGTCATCAGGTAGGATAAGCGCATGATAAGTTATCTTTCATTTAAATTTCGGATTCTCATTGGTTGATGGTGTCTTTGGAAAGCATTCGTATGGCGTAGATATTTTTAAGGAACTTTTTGATGATTTATTTACTTATGGATCAATGTGTTAATTGAATTACGAAACTCATATGTATTGTCGCTGTCACGCAGTGGCATAACTATTTTATGCTTTTCATTATGATTTCCAATTACTCAATTTCCATGATTAGTATTATGCAAATGATGAACAAGTGTAATACAATTAAGACCGATGCTATTTAGACTTTCGATTCTTAATATTATAGTCATTCTTAAACGATTTTAAGCGATGTATGCACTGCACAGAGATATGCACTGATTTTATCGTACAAGATGAAGATGATTTCTCATGTATTGATGCCATACAAACAATAAAATAATGATTGCTGCTTGTTAAAAATGATGAAAATGCCGAATCAACAACAAAATAGTTTCATCTCTGTCCATTCTAAAGTTTAGAAATATTCTACAAAATAGATTTATTGCAAACTGTATTGAATTAGTTTTAATTCACGAATATTTTTCGAATATTTCTAAACCACCTTTATCGTTATTTATGTCATTTCTTTCGGTTCCAATAGTGATGTGCGAACAACTTAGAGACTTAGAGACAACTTAATTATTCGTTATGTTTGTAGATAATTTTCTATTTCTCATTGAATTGATAAAGAAATTAAACAAACTTTTTATTACTATTGATGTTTTCATCAAGATATTTTTACAACAGATCGGATATCCATAAAAATTCAAATTGTTCATCTGATCACCAATTTCAGTCTCGACTTTCGCTATTGGTCTCATTGATGATAAGATAAGTTGATCAACTTTGACATATTGAGTACAGATCTACTCTTCAGATTCACCCATCCTCCTTTGACCTACACACGCATCTTTTATGCATCAAATGACTTGATCAAAACAGAAATCCTTTACTTGTCACTTTCAGTAGAAAATAATGAACGAAGAAATTGTATTCAAGATACTTCGACACACCTCGCTGTCTTAATTGCACAAAGGTGTAAGATTTTCTAGATGACAGCTGTAATCATATGCAAATCATCTGAAACTGAAGATCAAAACGAAAATCGTTCTCAAATTGAGTCTGGCTCAAACGACTTCCTGAATTCTATCTCATAAGTGGTAGCGTTTGACAGTCTTTTTTGAAAGAAATCACTTTGGCGATTCTATTTTTCCTCCTGTTCAAAATATCCGTTTTGTCGGCCTTGGGCCAATCGTGAAAGATGGAAGTGTGTGCGAACGCTTGTGTGCGAGAGCCTAACCTCTTCAGTTTTACTGTTCCATTGAAAGGTAAGAGGATGCTCTTTTCATTGAATAAAGACTACTTCAGATAAGCTGTGTTCCTGCTTTTTCGTAACTGCCGCCAATTTCTAGTTCTTCTTTTCTTCAAAGTGTTTCTATCGGTGGTGCTCACAAGCCCAATAGAAGAAGTCTCTTTCGATGATACATGCTGATGTCGCTTTCACAAGTGAGAAGGTTAGTAAAGAAATGACAGCGATTTGAAACACTTCATTCAAATCTACATATCCTTCACAATTAGGAAATATTGAGTTTCTCTTTCATAGCAGAACATCGCGATGCAGTAACTTTATCCTCGATAGTCTTCCATTGATATGTGATAGCCGTCAAGTTGATCTTAGCTTCCGGAAGATTCTGTGCGCGCTTTGGCACATTTCCTGTCTCAGATACGAAGGTGACCTGGCTGTATTGTGTTTTCCATTAATTAATTGATGACAAACCTTGATGGGCTACGTAAACCGAATCTAATTAATCGTGAATACTCTTGTCTCCTTTTAGTTTCTGTCAGCTTGTTAAATGTGCTGGCAATCGCTCTTGACGAGATAGGGAATTAAGTCAGTCAGTCGTTTGAAAAATCTTCACACACTCACACTAGCAAAGTACGCTTTAGTGTCCTGGCATAAAATAGAAAATTATCTTTTAAGAGACTTGATCTACGTGACGTGATCAAGTGCCCACTCTCATTCTACCTCAGGAAAGCTTTTCAACTGGAAATATATATGTAATTCCCTTTAGAAATGTAGTGGGTGAAGAATAGAAATGTTGAAATGACAATTTGCAAGTTACTGTACCAACGTCGGAGAAATTACGTTAGGCCTGTTACTAGCCTCTTCTACAATAACCAGAAACCACTTATAACAGCAGTGAAAAGATTGATATCGTCCAAGTTAAAATTAACACTATTAATTCAACTACTTTACAGAGTAGCGACATTTTCACACTGACCGTGAACAATTGCAATGCGAAGAAGAAATTAATGAAATGTATGAACTGCTTTTTATATGCAAATTGAGCTTACTTATAAATCATGTCTCAAAGGTGCAAGTATATCATAAATAACATACTATGTACAATTACTATTCAGATTTACTTACTTACATCCGAAGGTCATCAATCTCTACAGCTGATTGATGCATTGATACTTTATAACATGTTGAGCTGCATTTATGCACAAAATTCATATGGTCAGACTTGTAAATTGATTTGAATTTTCTGACCCGGACCAGATCCGCTTCTCTTTGAAAAAATAGCCACAAGTCCGATCCAGCTAAAAGTCTACACATTTTCCCTCTGTTGAATCGATTGACCGATGTGCCGACCGACGTGCGCACAAGTCAACCCACCGATGACCACACCGCTATATTAATTTTTCTAAAGTTTGTAATTATTGATTATTCAATTGCATAGATGATTTTGTAAATTAATTTTATTTTTGCTATTTGTAAAATAACTTTTGAATGAGCATCTACTATATTTCTACCAACGATTCTGGTTGACCAGAAATAAGAAATAGCCATGAAACAATTTTGAAGATGGATGATCGAATCACTTTCTTTGTGACTTCTATATAGTAGGCCAATTATCTATAATACTACGGATCACAATATTTGACATGACTCCCATTGAACACCTACCTTAAGATTATTTGATGAAAAATATTTTTCTGGAAAATTGGGATGTTCCTTTCTCAAGTCAATTGCTAGTCAAGAAAAAAAGTTGCAGCTGTTCAAAACTGAGCCTTTTCTAAATTTTTCAAGAGAGCAGTCTACAGTTTTCATCACGTATCCACTAAATTCCCGGTTCATTATTTTCATCAGTTACCAATTAGAGAAGCAACCACCCTAATGTTTGAGTAGAATGAGGTCAATAGATTTCATTTCTACAACAAAAAATATTCGAAAATTTTGACCATTTTCACTCAAAACCGATCTAACTCAGAGTGAGCAAAAATTCCAAGATGGATCCGTCGATATTTGAACTCGTATTCTGACAAGTGATTTGTGAGATACAGATGTCAGATTCATCAATATAAAAGAGCAGGTCAAATGAATTCTCATCCCGGTAACATATGTGAGCATGGTAACACCTGGGATGCACTTGAGAACTCAACGCCTCAGTACAATGGAAACCCACACCTCAATTCATCTTTTACAATCCCGTTGTTACTCAAGACAAGTAGATTCTTCATTAAGCAGCTGTATAGTCTAACTAATATTACCGACATTGACACTACCGCAAACAGACGCACATGTGTAGCAATTCGAATTATCATTGAATCAGATAATTGGATACTCAAACATCGACACACAATAGAAAGTTTGCTGAAAATTGGAAGTATGGATATTGGATGGAAGTGAGTGTTAATATCTGCTCTTCAGCAATTTATGATGCACACTTGGATGAATAGAATTAGAGTAATAAGACGGTTGCAATAATGTTTATGCGACAATATTTCATTTCATTTACAATATATTGCCATTGTGAGATGTGTCATAAAATGGCTACAGAAAGCAAACATGTTTGACACAATAAAAATGGTGAAATTCACACAGTCATCAGAAAAAAGAAATATTCACGCTGCATTTAAGTGGGTTAGCTATGTCAATAAAGAGTGATTTCCCAATATTCAAGTCCTATAAAATTTCAGCAAATAAGACCGCGATGTACATGACGGTCGCTTTATAGCTAGGGATATGTGGTCCACTATTTGCCATCTACAGTTCGAGGTACTAAACTCAGAATAATCTTTTCTTTGGGCCAAGATGGTGCAACAGTTTTTGATTTTTTAGGTCACTTGTGGTACTGGGCCCTTGCGTTTACTTACTTTATTCAGCATGAGAAAATCTGAAGAAATCTGATGGTACTATTCAATTATAATTTTTCTATTTATCTAATCAATTATTCTGTCTTGTTTAACAATAAATATAAATTTCATTAGTATGAGAAGACCAACTTCAATATTCTTAGTTCATGATCTCAATTAGCGAAGGGAAGCCGTAGGCCTATTTATCTTTTAATTAAATACGTAAAAAGCACGTAAAACGTTTTATGATGGAAAATTGACAACTAAATGTAGAAAGAGCTGTCCTTAATGCTCTCAAAGACAGCATTCAAAGTTCAGAAAAGCCACTGTTAGCAAGATATTTAGAAGTATCTGTTTCTAAGAGTCAAGTTCTAAGCAATAGAATTAATTAAGAGCTGTAACTGCGCGCACATTAAAAATCAATGATCACTTGATCAATGATTCATAGGCGTAGCTGCGTTAATGATATAACAATTATAGATAGTAATTGAATAATAATTAAGTTAATTAATAATTCACGGACATTTACAATCCTTCAAATTATAGTAGACTTGTGGGTATCGCTTCCTGAATTTTCAGTGGGTCATCCAGCTAAATCAACAAATAATACACTGCCAAACGGTCTCTGAACCCATTCCACAGCGTAGTGCATCCAGATGCCGGGGCGATTCGATCCCTCTAATTAGCTCAGAATAATATTCAAACCTCCACAAAGGTGTCTGCTCTTTGCAATGATGGCATTCATTTGCTTTAGCTCTCTTATCTTCGTAATATGAATAACAAATCAATATTTTAAGTTTTTTATTTTGTTGAAAAGTTTGGAAATTTTCGATAAATGTTATCTAGAAATCATCGTGACGATTACTAAATGAAACTAAAAGGATTACCATGTGTATATTTATAGCTGTACCGAGAAATCAATTTTGAGTGAAAAAAATATGTTGATGATCCCGTTTTTGAACATTTAAACTATCGATTTCATCTTCTCCTATTTGACTTATCTGTGCATGGAATGACACACAAAAATGCATGTGTGCCTATGCCATCATGACATGTGACAGATTTTTAAGAAACAGTGACCATTCCAATGAATCTGAAAAATAACATAGGTAGACACCTTAAAAAGATTTTACGTAATAAAAAATACAGTTTAAAGATATCCTGGGATGTCAGCAAAAAAATACGAGATTGGGTCGATGAGATTAAAGAACTTTCGAAAGTTGCGAATTCATTTCCACATTCCGCTTATGCTGCATTCACATGAGGTATTCAACACAAGTACCTACGTTATGCGAACGATTCCTAATCTCACAGAACTTCTGGAGCCTTTGGAATATAGTATTCGACATACGCTTATTCCGGCATTATTTAACGAATATGAATGCAGTGATATTGAAAGGCAGCTTTTTTCGCTTCCACCAAAACTAGGAGGCCTTGGAATCCACATTCCTACCAATCGATGCCAAGAGGAATACCAAGATTCAAGAGTAATCACAAAAGACATGATTGAAAAAGTGAAGTCTCAAGATTCTCAATATGATAGAAATGTGAGTCAGATGCGAAGTGAAGCAATGAAAACAAGAAGAAAAGAAAAACATGTACAATACAAAGAAAATTTAAGTGAAGTTAAGCGAACAATCAGTGATAAAATAACCTTGCGAATGGTTGAAGCCGCCAATGAAATTGGAGCGTCCAGTTGGCTAACATCAATGCCCTTGAAAGAACATGGGTTTTACTTGGAAAAACAAGCTTTTTGGGATAGTCTTCGTATAAGATACAACATCCCACTTCAAGATTTGCCAAGTAAGTGTGTATGTGGACATAATTTTGACATTGAACACGCATTCTCCTGTAAAAAAGGAGGATTCATCTCATTGAGACATAATGAGATCAGGGACTTCACTGCTGGGTTGTTAAGTGAATGCTACAAGTTCTCCAGGGTAGAGCCTTGCTTAACTCCACTATCAGGAGAATCATTCCCGAAAAGCACTGTTATCACCGATGAAGCTCGTGTTGACATAGCACCCAGAGGTGTCTGGATCGAGGGACAAATGGCATATTTCGATGTGAGGGTGTTCAACCTGCTAGCCAAGACTAACCTTGATTTCGAACTTTCCTCTACTCATCGGCAGCATGAAGAATCAAAGAAGCGATCATACAACGAAAGAATATGCTTAGTAGATCAAGGCTCTTTTACTCCGTTGGTCTTTTCATGTACCGGTGGTATGGTGAAAGAATGTCGCGCATTCTACAAAAGACTATCCGAAAAATTATCTGAAAAAAGGAATGTCGAGTACAGCAAGACCATCAGCTGGGTGAGGACTAGACTGTCCTCTCATCTGTTACGTTCTTGTCTTTTATGTTTACGTGGATCTAGGTCACTCTATTTCAACGAAGATTCACAAAATGTTGATATCGAATTTGTCTGTCGGGAAGCCGTTTTTAGAAAAATTGATTGTTAGATGTTCTAAAATTTTTGACTCTTAATTGACTTTTCGTAATGGTCTTTAGCACGTGTCTTATACTACTGATGATATGCATGTATTACTTACTGTACCTTTACTGACACTCTTACTGAAAAATAGTTTAAAGATATCCAGAGCTTCCATGTAATAGGGAAAGACGCAGTACATATTTCTTAAATGTGTTATTTCTATTGTAATCTTTAATTAATGAGTTCCAAAGCTTGCGAGTATTTATGAAGTGAAAGAATTGAACCGCTCGTGCTCGATGTCTGTAATCTAGCAGATGATCATGATGTGATATATACATGTGGTATCACACCTCTAATTTAGCGCATAATTGAAAATCATGCATTTCACTGAAATATTATGCGCTAAATGTTTGAAAAAAGTGGTAAAATCAGAGTTTTGAATAAACTACTTGTCAAAGTATGCAAGACTAAAAGTTTGCTTTCCATTAAATCAAATCAAATGACAGTGCAATATACATGTAAAAAGGTTCTTGTTCGCTCTTAATCCTGTTAAAACCTCTTTGAAAGGATGTTGAATGATTGCATATGGCAAATGACATGATCGACATGATTCCACAATATATGATAAATATATTTGTAAAAAGATATTGACAAAAAGATTTGTAACAATATATTTGCAAAAGTCAAGATGTCAAATACATTAAAATCATGCACGCAAGTATGAAATTCATGTCCTTCTGCATGCATGGGTCTCGATTGCGCTTGTTTCTGCAAACCTGCTATATAGGTCTTTTATATCTTCAATACTCAGACTTGTTGGTAGGATGGAATTTTCTGTTGGATTTCCATCCCAGAAAGAGAAAAACATTTTAACCGTACATATTTTTTTCATACTCAGCTATGTTTTCATAACTATGTCGTCTTTTTACCATCATTTTTTACTTTTGTGCTTTTATTGTGCCTGTTATTTTGCTGTATTATACCTGTCTCTTATGCAGAGGTGGACGCTGTTACTTATTGAACAGCAATGTCCAGTTCCGCTATCGCTATTCCATAGTGTTACTTTAATTTTTCTTGCTTCACAAATACAGTTCTGATGCTGTTGATTACTTAAAGACTCTTTGCCAGCCTCACCCATCTATGAGGCATGTACAGTACAAATACATTGAGGCTATTTGGACTTTGTAGTTCGCTACGCACTTTACGCTCGTATTATCGACAAGCCACTTGATCAACGGTTCAAAAAATTATTAGCTCCCACCTTTCAATAATTTAGTATAATTTCACTATTGCTATTATGCAAACACTTTCTGTGCTATCACTCTTCCACATGTATATCATCTAAAAGTTTTAACTGACGACACTCTTAATATTGAAAGAAAAGTTACGCTTTTATTAGTTTGCATCTCATGCAATGGGACGAGCTTGAGCAATCAAATTCTATGAATAGAAATGATGTTTCATCAATGAGAACGATGACTAATCACTTAAAGAAATGAGCGTTTGTGTGCACATGATCGCCGTCCACGACTGACTGCCATCGTTGCACATCACCTATACGTGAGAACACATGTCGAATATTGTTCCCATGACCACCCATATGAAAATACATCTGAGCACGGTGTCCCATTACCATTCCCATTCCCATGGAATTCCCACTCTTAGGCGACCGCACAGAAACACTGCTCGATAGTGAGTTGTCAGTGACAAGGTAATGTCAATGAGTGAATCTTATTGTTAGAGATTTGATAGCCTAACGGTGTTTCTGACCAGTCGCCCCTTTTCGATATTATTTCATGAATCCGATCAGTGCATCAAGTATGGTAGGATAGCAGTAATGTCTATATCGATCTTCAGCAGATGTGTTTTACTTCATTTGATAATCTTAGTTCTCTATTGTAGCAGTGTAAGCTGCTCAAGCTTGTCGGCATAATCTTCCCGAATTGTGACTTATCATCTGTGTCTTCTGTGTTTTCTGTGTTTCTAACATGCGTCAGCATCGCTCATAAAAAATATTGAATGCAATAGGTCAACATGTAGAAATCGGTAAACTTATCATTCGATAATTCACCAAGTCCATCTCGGTCATTCGTCTTAAATTTCATTCTCTATAATTTGATGCCCTGGAAATTCTGCTGCTTCACATAATGCTGATTATGATTATTACAACAAATAGATGAGCAGGTGTAAATTAAGTTGCATCTTTCCATTTATCACTTGCTAAAGTACATGTATTTGTTGCACAACAGGTTTTATATTACAAAATTCATCTAGCAAAGATTCAACCAATCGCTACAGAATAGTCTAAAGGGATACTAAGCAAAGATAGCGGAAATTGCATATTTAGGGCTGAACGGCAAATGTTACGGCTTGAAATTCTGCTCAAAATTTTAAAATCTTTTGAGCGGAAAGTGATATGATTGATAATGAAGAAAAGAGACATACGAGCATTTGTTGTATTGACAGCAGAAGTTGCTGCTTTATCATAGGCGTCTATAAACATGTTATGTTGCAGCATTCAACAAATTAAGAAAAAATATTTTTTTGTGTCTAGAAAACCTAGGCCTCTGTTGAACAGTAGCGTCGCGGATCATATAGTTCGAAGAAATAAATTACATCTCGATCTGTTGATATCAGCTGGCAATCATATAAACGACGCAGCCAGTTAGGGAGTGTTTCTCAATCAGTTTCTTTTAATTGATTCAGACAATTTCTTTTCCTTCTAAGGCAGTTGGGTTACATGTTAAACAAATGTAAATATCGTGATCTTAGCGTTTGTTTGAAGAAAACTTTAGAATGAGTTTTACTCTTACTAGAAATGGAAACTTTTGTCTTTTGTATTTACAGGCAATCAAATCCGGCGACAGGTCCTGACAAGTTGTTGCCAAAAAATTAATTTCATTTTCAATTTGACTTATAAATTTCTCTGATTGTTCACGGCTGTTACAATGCTAACTCCAATGTGTTTGGTAACCATTTCTGTGACAACTTTTACTGATGCTTTTTCTATCTTGTCTCCAACATCAGACCTGCCAACACCGTTTTCATGTCTTCTGAGGATTAGACAACTCATGAAATCATCTCAAAATGTTTCATTGGAAATAAACAAACTGTCAAATCATGCTTAAACAATTTCATTCCGTAAAAGAAGACAATAAAGTTTAAAAATTGGATTGATCTCCGAATTAACGTCTGTGTTTAACGAACTTTGAACCATGAATTGTGGTATGTGACAGATTCTATGAAGCTTATGTGAACATTGACAGCATAAATACTGACGAAGTCTACAATTCCTGAGTTCTGTGGTAAACCGTGTCATCGGTTTATAAAAACATTATTTGATGGATACAGCAATTAAAAAATAATTAATGAAAACAAATTGAAATCAGCAAATTTATTAGTCGATGATTCGCCATGCTCATCGAAATAATTTATCTAAAATTTCTGTCCCCACAATTTGATGTCCTGGAGATTCTTTAGGCTCCTACGAATTATCCGGTAACAAAAGACAGGTAATCTATTAGATGCCCATGCTTATTGCTTAACTTGTAACAAGTAAGGTGCGAGTTCAAAGCAAGATTAGCAGCATGTTTTCAAAGCAACAGCTACATGCATTTATATATGTATGTCGGCTCTGAGGAACATGCACGACATTAGAACCACTAGAACTATGTTTATGGACAATGACATAGCCTATATTCTTATCTGATGCTCATAATGCATCCCTTGTTGTCAACACCAAGGTATAGTGTAGGCCTACATCTGCAAATATACAAATATATCTATTGTACATTAAATTTTTAATTTAATTAAACACACAATCATTTGGACAAATTTGCTGACCGAGAATGAATATACTCTGAACAATGACAAATGACATAAATGTAAAATAGGCCTATTAATAAATGACTATTGTGAAAATGTCAGAGAAAGAGTTCTGTTGAACACTAACAACTTTGATTATGAGTGCATAAGCCATACGCGTAAAATGCACGCATACATAAACAGGTGAAAAATAGTGAAATAGTGTTGTCTAAATCAATTTTTGGCATTATACAGATTCCTTTAACACTCTAAACTTGCAGTCATGAATAACCTGAAAAAATAACTTTGCCACTATTTGATTTTATCACTGATGTCGTCAAATTCATCTGATATCAACTTTATACTTATTGTTTTTTGCTGTTATCAAGGTACACAGCATTATGTGCTGAACTAATTAAGTTAATTGATAGCTACTTAATTGATAGCTATTAATTGAATGCATTACACATTTGTTTTTCCCAATGTTGCATTTTTATTAGCAGTAAATGCATGCATATTGAATTGAAAGGGAGATTTACTCACATTAAGTGAATGATCACTGGTATCAACAGCAATGAATACGATAAATGGCATGATTTTGTAGATTGCTGGCATCCATGAACAGTTGCATAAAATGGAATACCATATTATTGGCCATATTTTGTCCTTGATAGTAAGTAAGTGAATTGAAAAAAATCTTTTCAAGAAACCGGTCTTCACTTACGACACCTGGTTGTTTTTGCTTCTTGCATTAGTGGGGCGGAGCGACGAGTCCTCAGGCTTTTTGCCTTACTTTTCAACATCGATTAGGATGCTATGGTATGAAGACTGCAGAGTGCCTGCAATTTCACATGTGCATAAAGGTGTCCTCAGACATGAACAATTCAAACACAAAATTCCTTGGCATCCGCAGACGCTGCGTTTCGCTTAACAAGTGCTAGTCAGTACAGCTTGGAATTGTCCAAACTAGTTTGAAATATCTTGAATGGCTGAGCTGCTGTGCAGTCCTTCAGCTTGTTCAGCGAACACAATGTTCGATCAGCATGCATTTAGGGCACTCCTGTAAATGCGTCGCAATGCTAGAACTTCGGAATCTGGTTCGATCGAGATCGAACTGTGCCTGTCAATATCCAATTTGGTACTACAACGTTTGTCCTCCGTAGACACAAAGAAAAATTTATTTGACTAAATTATGTCAATATGGGACAATGGTGTATGGTTTCTGGATGCATTCGGACAAATGCGCCATGTGTAACTTCAACTCACATAAATCTTTTTAACAGTCTTTACAATTTTAATATTAATGTTACTATTTGTGGTCTGCAATAAGGAAGAAGAACAAAATTACATCGTAATCGGTTTTTCATTCGCAGACGCAAAACGTTTAACAAACCATGGTGGATATCCATTGTTTACAAGTATTCTTCAATTATGATTCCTCTTCTGAATGATAGCATATTTTGCGAATGCAGTCAAACAATCCACGTGGACCAAATTAATTTTATCATATAACAAAATGCAATAATTTAGGTGCATAAGAATAATAATTGCACGGCTTGAGAAAACTTAGGTGAAGCCAGCTGACTTCACTTTATTTTAACGAGAGCCAAAGCCGCTGCTAAGCCTGATTTTGCCGACTCAGTTACGGACCATGCTTAGAGAAAATCTACGCTGGCATAAATTTCACAGAAGACTCGAATGTAGCTAGCTGTTACACATCACATTCCATGCGGTATGAATAACAGGGACCTGCGAATGAGGAAAATTTGAGTTCACACGAATCATTGAAAATTTGCATAGACCAATCTTCAGCTTTTTGATTTACGATTTTCTTAGCCGAGAGACATTTGTGATCCAAGTGGATTCCTGCAAGTCTTGCATGCACCGACAGACAGTTGCTGATTAATATCAAACGACACCACATGAAATTTTTTGGTCTTATGAGAAAAAGTATGTAAATAAAAGCAAAAATAAAAATAAAGTAAATGAAAGCAAAAATTTTAAAGCGTCTTTGTTTTTCTCAAATGATTATAGTCTACTCCGCTTTATGACTCGACATATTTCGGATATCTTATCGACGCCTGACTATGAATTATAGTGGATGTTGATATGACAGTGGCAGATGATAACTTTGATTTTGAAGTTGTATTTTCCCGAGTGTAGAATAGTGCATATAGAGGGGTGTGTTTACATTTATGTGTCGCGTTCTGCTGACAAAGGAAGATAGGGTCTTCGTGTAAGTAGCGGACTATTGATTACGCAAAACAAATCTAGAAGTTTTAGTACGAGTCTTTGTATGATCCAGTAGTGCTATGTCGGATAAGTACTTCAGGCGATGTTTATAGAGGCTTTAAAATTAAGCACTAGTAGACCGGATCATCACATCAAACAGAAGTTTCATTATGAACAAGCGATCTGGCTTTTTGGAAATCGATGTTATTAATTAATTAATTGATCTCTACAATTTTATGCCATCAATTAATTTGAATTTGGACCTATTGAATTATCAATTAGATCATGTTCAATTGATTTTTGATAATTCTTGTCTAGAATATGTATAGATGACAAAATGCACAAATAATTGTTGAAGAGGTTGACAAAGTTCATTTTGGCAGAATTTCTGCTTACCGAAAAGTTTCTAATATGTCTGTCTACTCATCTACTGCTTTCTATACTGCTTGGTCAACTAAAACTCATGAATGTCCGTCATCATTGACTTATAATCATTGACGGATAATCAAAAATTATTTGAATTTCAATAATTGACTGCTTAGTTATTCCAATTTCAAATAAGTGATGGCATACTATTTCAACTATCAACTAATTGATTTATGGTTCACATTGCCTATTTGAATCGATTAATTGAAATTCACGGAATTCATAAATATGTATTAGCACGAGGCCATTCGTCGAATTTCAACGGGTGCTAACTCTAGACAGACAAATCTTGGATGCAGGCGAAGATTTAGGCCTAAATTGAATAAAATTAGCGATAAAATCGTTTTTATTTTAATTCATGATTGAAAAGCACAGTTAAATTGCAATCAATTTTTGATAATCCCTGCTTCTCGAGCCTTGGCTGTTAGTAGCAGAATTAGATAATCGCAAAAACTCAATGATTCTTATAGTTCTCGCATGTACGAGACAGACAGACAAACAGACGATAGTTTCAGGGGATCCGTGTCTGTTTTAATGGATTGCAGCCAATTCAATAAGACAAGTGCCATTTTCCATCGTTTACAAAGCATTTTGCATTTGTAATGAGCCAGTATTTACATAAATAATTTTGCATTGTGTGAGATAATCGCACAATGATTTCGCTTGAATCTGAGCATAACAAAGTCAAAAGCCAGATTCTATTTCCTGCTATTCGAAACCGTCAATTTCTCAGCCAACTCTATAGGGCCAACCAACGGCGTTTCAATTAATTGAGCAACATAAACAAATGTCTGTTTTATCCTCCAGAAAATTTCTAAATTGCAAAGTGTGACAGCTTTAAAAGACGTCATTTTCAGGAGTCAAAAACTCCGTTTATTGAGTAAGCAAACAGTTCAACTTGCCAACACCTTGCCCCTCATATTAGAGGGTCATTTTCATACAATTGTTCAACGAAAGAGGTCTGAATTAGGGCTCTGCCAAAGCATTCCACCCTATCACAATGAATTCATCAAACTCGAACGCATCCTTCTCTTCAAGTCAGTGCGAATTAATACCGGAACAGGCAAATCGTTTTTCATTCAATGATGACTGGATAGTTTGATTCTCGTCTCATTCAGACATCGTCGCGCGCGTAGCCTCGATTAAAGTAAATTGAAATTTAAACAAGAATGATGTAGTGGCTGCCTCATTTCAAGCCTGACCAAACGTCGTAGCATATTCTTTCCGGGGATAGAAGTATCGCCACTCAACTAGTATGAGTACAAAGCGATAAATTAATAAAAACACCTAGGACTCTGTATATCAGGCGGATACAAGCAATTTCTAACACTTTTCATTTTATTTCGTTGTCTAACCTTTCCAGTTGGCTTTGTCAACGTCGGCAACTTTAAAAAGTGAAAACTCACAAGCTCATCGCTTATGACTGGTTCAATGAATTAAAGCCAAGTGGACGCGAGTCATCCAGAGATAATTTACTTGGACAAGGCTATTTGCGGCGGGGATATTTGGGATACATTAATATGCTTTCCTCACTTCTTCAAGGGTCATTCCAGATCTTCAAAAGCGTCACATTTTAACGGCAATATCATCGGATAGACAGATCTTGATACCGGCTCAATAACTTGATCATCGGACGTTCGGGGGCACTTATATGATGTGAAACACCTACGAGTTAAGTGGAAATTTGCACGCGCGATTGTCGCATCTGATACTTGAACCAATTGATTTAGAGGATGCGCAGAAAGCTGCTTGTCAACTTCCTACATGACATATGTACGCGAGTGAGCGATACGAGTAACTCTCGATTTACCATTAATTTGTGGGAAACAATCAGCCCGTGACGATCAGATTGGAAATTGTTTTGTGAGTAGTGAGTGCAAGTTTTCATACAACAATTGAAAAGGAGGGGCAAGGGTGATTAAGGCTTTCATTTCACACTCCTGTGTTTCTGCTGATGATTTTCGAGTTATTAAGCTCGTCGCTATAGAGTAATCTACTAATTGCTCACTCAAAAAATAAATTCGTTTTAGTTCGATAGTTGCAGCACGAAAACGTTGCAAGCCCATTGTTTTCCTTTAAAGGTGCCATAAGGATGCAAATAATGTGTATTTAGAAGATAGGAAAATGTGCATTCTTGAATGTGTCAACTTGTTTCACATCATATCAATCTCTATTACACGGAAAGTTACAAATATTGTCAAAATTATAGAAGTATAATGATATAAAATATAAATACACCATAGCCGTTTGATACTTAACTCCCATGATAATATAAGTAGTGGGAATCCTACTTTTAGCTTAGCAGACCCATATGATATACTTTTACTTTGATGATGTCATGAAAAATCCCAAAAATTATAAGAGTCCATTTTCCATAATTTGTTACATTGGCAGGCAGAAAAAGTAATGTTTACGAAGCAATAAAAGTAAGCTTCACAAACAATTTTCTTAGCAAGAAAATCAAATTCATCATCGTAAAAATGTCCATTTCAGAGTTCAGTGATGATCAAGTTTCTCAAGAAATGAGGAGCAGGACAAACGCTGCATAGTCCAGTCAAGAAGTTGATCTTCCATGACTGTCCTTTTAATTTGAACCATCTACGGTTTATCATCTACTTCTTTAGGGCCATTGACCAAGTTCATGTCTTGTTTTATCAATCAGTTTTGTGCTACAGTTATCGGCAAGCAATCTTATTAGTAAACATTGCCGATCAATGTCTGTTACTAAGTAGTATGAAAGAAAGCATTTGGCATTATCTAAATTGTAAAAGCCTAAATATTGTTTATTTGCCAATGTGAAATAATTTAAAAATCGGATTTAAACAAACATCAAAGTAACTTTTTATTTTTAGATAAGGAGTTGAAAACTTCAGCGCCATGCCAATAAGTTAATTAAATGGATCATGTGAAGATACACGATCATTTAAAAAGGATCTTTCAGTTCTCACACAATTTTGTCTCTTATAATGCATATTGCGTATCATAATGGTTGACACACTGTGTCATTACGAATAGTTAAACATTCTCCATTAACTTTTAATTTCATTTTTGATTTCAACATGTTAGCTCTCGTTTTGAGCATGGTGATCTCCAACTCAGTTATTAAATGATGAGCATCTACACGCAAAATGCTTCTTGCCAATTCAGTTTGTTTCACATTTTTGCAACTTCCTAGGGAGCAACACATTTCATACATTTTCAAACTCTTGAATTATGTGAGAGTAGAAAATTAGGTAAATGTTGACTGAAGGTGTCAAAAGATGTAAAAGAATAGTTTTAGAAATTGTAGTGCATTGGACTAGTTATGATGGATATCAAGAAGAATATTATAGACTAGCGCTCTGTGTTCGTGACATGAACACGATCGTGTTTCATGTCAGGTTGAGACTTGTCATTCTTGGCGTCTTCGTGTTTCTACAATTCAAGTTGCCACTTTGTGTTCTCCATGGCACAGTGGTTAAGTGCTTGACCGAGAGATCTTTTGGTCCAGAGGTCGAGCCCGAAAGTGTCATTGGAAGTCGGCAGGAAGGGCATCCGGACTAAAAGTACTACAACGCTCCAGAAAAGTCTGACTATGTCAGCACCGTCCAAGCCCCAAGTATGGGGAGTAGTGACGTTAAAGCTTCAAGTCTTGCTGTATTTTCGTGTTGACAATAATCCACTGCAAATTTTTTGTTTGAGGTAATTTGATAAGTTGACATGCTTTAGCTACAGACAGACCATCTACAATCCACTTCATTTCACGACGATGAAGGATGGATAAGAAGATTTTTTTATTGTACTCTCACAGAGGGATAGGCTAAGGCCGCAATACAGCTGCCCAATACATGGCCAAACTACGTGCATATTACGCCTCTTGTGTTGACCCTCTGCAATGGTGGGCCGGTCGCGCTGCCTAGTTTCCGAACCTGAACAGAATGGGTTGTGGGAACTACCGCCACTCGTGTCACTTTAGCCACCTCTCCTTCAAGCGAACGTACATTTTCAGCACCGGGTTTTGTCTTAAACAAGAGAAGGTTTCGTACCAGTGTAATTCTGCCAACAAAGGTCTGTCATAGTATATTGACTATAGAGAATGAAAACGATTAAGTCAGTAAAAGACACCGACACTTTTGATTCCCCGACCGCACTCGCCTGACCCAGGAATCGACCGAAGTACGCGATGAAGACGAGCTCGACCCTCTAAGCTTTCTAAATTTCACCTTCTGAGCTCGAGACACCTAGAGAAGAAGGTGCGAGCTCGTCTCCACTGCGGACTTCGGTTCGATTCCTGCGTCAGGCGAGTGCGGTCGAGGAATCAAGTGTGTTGGCGACTTTTATTGACTTAATCATTGTCACTCTCTAAGCAGTCACTATGATTCGATTCTATGTCTGAAAATGTTCTGTGAGTAGTGGCGCAGGATCTCTGCAACAATAGGAGATGAGGGTGATTGCGATTAAAACTTTAATTTCACACCCGTGACTTTCTAGTGATGGTTTCGAGTTATTTAGTCCATCACTAAAGACTAATCAACTAATTGTCCACTCATAGTGGTAAAATCCGATGTTTGTAGCACGAAAACTCAGAAGGCAGTTATGATGGACATAAAGAATAGAATAGACTGAATGCTGGAATTATGCAATGAATTAAGCAGGAGGATTCCAAGCTGAATAAGTAAACATTTTTCTTGCAAGCAGTCGTAGAGGATATACCCGATCATGAAACTGAAGTAATTGTAATTTGTGATTTTAACCCTTCGATTTTATGTGCATTTTATGGTTCAAGCACAAAATGAAATGCAAGAATTTTAGGAAACTTCAGTTAATGGTCAAATTTAATATATATTGAAGCATATTTCTGAAGACAAAAGCAAAACGTAAAAGCTTATGCTTAGCAGTATCATTATCTAGGGGAGAAACTGTTTTCGTCTTGACAATTATAATTCGTGCTTTCTAGAAAGAGAAAATTTGTACTGCTTTGATCTGTCTATCTGAGAAATTTATAGGCAACCAACAATGTTTTAGAGCTGATCAAAATTCCTCCTTCGTTAATTTGCCCATAATCACCCTTTCGCTCGCTCACCGCTCATTTCCTCATCTTCGACATTTCTCTCACTCACGGCTCAAAATTATCGAAAAATACCACTAGCTCGCTCAAAAACGCTGGCAACCAATAATGGCAGTGCGAAATGATATCTCTACAGATCTCAGAATTATTGAATTTCACACAACTATTGTATAGACCCCATAATAAACATGACCGCGCATCAAAATATTATTTAATGATATTACTTAAGATAGCAGGTAATCATTTACCATTGAATGTATCTAGAATGAAATTCTTGGTAGATGTAGCAGATAAAATAAAATACACTAAATGGTAGATATCTGTAGTTTGGAAGACGATTTATCTGCATCTGAAATACTGATTCTTTACAATAGAGTATATCACTGATGACGACCTCTTGAAATACAAATGTTGATCACACCGAAAATTCAGCATGCGTAATGTTTACATGCACACAGTATATTGCATATGTAAGAGATTTTCTGTGTGAGATTAATCCTCTTTTACAGCAGCCATTTTTAGCTTTGAAATCCCGCTCGGGAATTGATCTTGATGTTTGTATTATTTCACCGTTTCCAATATTGCTGCATAACACAATTGCCGCATGCTCGTTCCAATGGTGTCGTAGATGGAATCTGTAAATCATATTTTGTATTAGCTATAAGCATGAAAGCATCGAAATGCAAAGTTGAAAGCATGCTGGATTGCATTGGGATGGTTAAGCCGTGCTGAATACAGCTCTAACAGAGAATACAACTATAAGCTCAAAGTTTTTGAAAATATACATGTATGTAAATAAAAAAAATCATTCTAGAGTCGCAATTACATGTTTAGCAGAAAAATAAATGCAACAAAAATCTTGTTAGGCATGAAACTCTGTCAACTTTTCGACTTGGGATCCACTACTTTTTGCATAAAACTGACAGCAATACTTACAAATCTGTAGTGAGTAGTGTTTATATAATATTTCTATTCTTCATATTGATGCATGAAAACATGTTAATTATAACTTCATATTTACTTTACCAATGGTCTTCAAGTAATTTAAATCGATTAAGAAGCCTAATTCTGCAAGAAATTCATATCGATCTTTTTCAAAGCACTTTTAAATAAAGATCAAAGTTTTGATGTTCCCATAGGCCGAATCTGATAAAATTTGAATTGATTATCAGAAATATGTAAAGTATTATCGCGATTTTAAGTGAAAATTGCTTGTTTTCATTGTGATTCAGATGAGCATTTCGTTCGCTTATAAGCGCATGCGCTAATATCCGAATATTAGAGCACCTTAGTCACTAATTGCGGCATGAAGTACATACCAGTAGCTTAGAATGTAATCTTGCTGCGAAATAGCGAAGATAAATGTTGATGTGTTTGACTAGATAATAGGTTAAAAAATCGTTTAGTACATGATTACCGGTTTTAATGTTTGATTATTTCTAAGATGTTTTATTTCACTTTGATGAAATGAATAATGGTAAGATTTACATGGATTAGCAGCGCAGCTTTTAGGCTATATTATTAGCTGGCTTTATTGTTAAGATACACGTAGAACTAAGCATATGTAAGTTAATTGCCAAGAAATTTTGCTACTAAGTACCAGAATTTAAAACAGAAGATAATTTTGCGACTGGTGCACTTTTTTCCGCTTATAAGCGCATGCGCTTATATCCGGATATAAGGGCACCTCCGCTTTTAAGCGCATGCGCTTAAAATCGCTATAGTACGGGAGTTTATTTATAGTTTGGAGTAATGTCAAGAATCTGTAAGTGGAACTCCAAAAGTCTTAAAATAGGGTTAAAGCTGATGATGCAGCTGGCCGCTTCATGAAGCAAACATTTATGAAAGACAGCGGAATACATGCAGTTGAACAATACTTACAAAACTCCGTCATTCCAAAACCAAATTTCGCATTGTCTTTCTGAACAATGTTTTTTTACTTGTACGGGTACTTGCAATTTTCAAATCTTCTTTACATGTTTTTGCATTTCGCATCAAATGAAACATTGTTTTCGATGTAGCTCCAAATTGAATTACCCATGAGTCAATGCACATAAAGGACACATTTCGAGTAAGGACACAGAAAAAGTACCAACATGTTGCTTATCTACATGCACTGATAATAAAATTTACATTGATGACTTAACGACAGCTATACTCCAGTGGATGAGAGAATGTTCCATGTTCTCTATCTCGCCTGAAAAATGATCACTTCATTAGCCGTAAGAGACCATAAGGGATCAAATTGACACCCAACCACAAGAGCTTGAGGCTGAGGTGGGTGATACATCATTGTCACTGGATTTCTCAATGGAATCGTGTTGTTTGGACTGATGAATCGTGTGCATGTCTCCGAGGTCTAGATGGTCGTTTGAAAGTTAGGATGAAGTCAGCCTGATCTTTTGACATTGCCTGAATCAAGGAAATTACCTAAGAAAAGATTGCCTATTTGCGCTGCGATATGGATCAATGACCGAACTGAACTCCACATACAAAGGGATAACATGAATTCTGATGGATATACTGTATGTTTATGCATGTTTACATAAGTTTTGCAAGGGCACATTTACTGAAGCGCGGTGTGAGTCGATTACTTTCTCCTGAAGATGGTCTTTCTCGACTTGAAGTTTTGTTAAGGAAAGAGTGAGAGAGTTTAGATCAAGTAGTAGTCAATCGACTGATCGAAAGCATGCTATTCCGGATTCGATAAGTTATTGAACTTTCTGGTGAGGTGGCGAAATATAAGTGACCACAAGTGAACCTATCACTGGCCCTTTAAAGGGACATGTGGCTCTACAGAGCCACTGAACAACAAGGAAATTTTATTTCAACCTTTATTTTACTTATCTGCCAAATTTGTGCCTATAATTGACGATGGTGAAGAAACGTAAACTGGTATACTTTGGCCACGCGTGTCGCGGAGAAGGTCTACCTCGTGATACCATGTCCGGACTTCATCCCGGTAATCGGAGACGCGGGAGACCCCGCCGTAAATATATCGACGACATCAGGGAGTGGATGCGAGAATCAATGGCAGAAGCATTACGAAAGACAGCAAACAGGACCGAATGGAGGGCCATGAACGCTCTAGCGAAACGCTCATCTGAAGGAGGGCCATCCTCGAACTCAGGGCCGCCCTGAGTGAGTGAGTGAATTGACAAAACGTCATTAAAGTGAGACAAAATTTAGGTGGTCCACTTTTTGTGATCATCACTGGATTTTATGCAATTTTTAATTTTTTTGTGAAACGTCCTTGACATTCTGCATCGTTATCAAGTATGTATATTTCATATCAAAGAAACATTTGTCACTGTGCAGAAATGCTATAAAAACTCACTTGCGCAGGAATTCACTAATGAGCAGTTAAATCTTTGTCAATAATTCTGGTAATAAAGCCTTTGCTTCCAATCAAATTCAAATAATTCTACCTGCATGCCGTTTGAATATCAATAGAAATCAGTGGAAAAGCAACTTTTTAAAATTGAACCTTTTTGCTCAGATTTCCCTGTTAAAATTCCTCCAACTGAATTAATTGTTCGATAAAAACACCGCTAGAGCGCTCTGTCACTTGCCAGGCACTCTGCAATTTAACGATGGATAAACGAACGATTTATGAATTACCGCCAAACATTAAATCGCTTGTCGGTATCAACAACTCAAATTATCCCGCCTACATCTTCAAAGTAATTCTTGGGCGTCCGTCACCGATCACCGCTCTTTCACGCTCCACCCCCGAACGCACCAGCCAGAGGTTTTGTCTCACGTTGTGACGATAGAGCGAATGCAGCTCACTTCCTGACCCAGATGTAACTCCTAAATACACATGTTCGTGCCACTACCTGTAGTAGCGAATTGCCCGGTCCATGGTGATGCGATTTATGATCATTCGTGCTGACATATCCATTAGCGTCCACTAAAACGAGGTGAGAAGTAAGCACTTCATCACTTCCACTGTCGGCAACACTTGACGGTAACCTGATTAACATTGCGGGCTCCCGGAACGAGAGATTCAGCAACAACTCTATTAGGATCCGTTCACACACATTTTCCGGAAACCAATCAGTCATGTTGCTTCCAAGTCAACTTCACTCATCCTGGATTTCTGCACTTGCAGGTTCAATCTTGGCTTTAAGATATTCTTTAGAATAGATTGGAAAATCGAAAGATATTCGAGCAGCTCACGACTTCTTCGGAGTTCTGGTTTCTGCGAAAATATTAATGGCTTCTTATAAATGTATTCCTGACAGTCGAGTTTCACATAGACGCATTGAAAATGTGATTAGCATTGAGCGTAACTTTGCTGATAGAAAATTTAACCAGTTTTATGTAGAATCAAGCTTGAACTGAGTGACTTTGCAACGTATGAAGATCAATCACTTTCAAGGTTGGATATCGTCCATGCTATCGTCAAATGCTCTTGCAACGCTGATTAAGCTGTGAAGATGCCCATTACTCTAATAAGTTGGAAGAACCTCATATATTGCGGCTGCTAAAATGTAATACTGTACTTTAAAGTTTTTATCGCAAGATAGTATGCTTTAATGGGCCATCATCTGGCAAACTGATTATATACTTATACCTGTTCACTCCTACGTAGGTCACATGAGAAGTTATTAAAATATAGTCATGAGAAGACAAACATTCTTCAAATGAAATAATTACATGTGACGACGATGGTGCACAGCTATCCCTCCAAAAGGTTTTCATGCTTTGAAAAAAGTAAACCTATGATAATTAGAGGGGAAGTTTGCGATTTAGTAAAGTGATTTCCTTTTCGGTTATTTCAACACAATTAGTAAAGAAAAACTTGGAAATCATTACTGAACAAGATATATCAAATATCAATTAAAATATAAGTATTCTAATGCACCAAATTAGAAAACAGCAAAGTCGATTTCACCGGTTCGGCCGAATCTATCGGGTATGTACCAGGGATTGCAACCCGCGGATAAATCACAACCCAGGTTATCCAACTTAAAGCAATTGACATCACAAGTTTTTCTGATCTCCCCTAAATCAATTTATGTTGGTTTTTGATTCGTATTTAAAAATATAGAGACCTACCTTCATTACTTCTTATCTAAATTATCTGGAAAAGAGAACACTTTTATCTAATAGTGCATACGTAAGCCCATGCATAAGAACTGCACATGTGCGATAATCAAAAGAGCTTCCAACGAATACTTGCACAGTGCTTATCATCAAGTGGATTGGAGACTTCTTACGCGGTCGTTTCCAACGCGTGAAATGGGACAATACCTATTCGTCATGGACTTCTGTACCCAGTGACGTGTCCAGGGCAGTGTATTGGGCCCAATCCGTTATGGTATGCTTGTAGAAAGTTTCAAGTCACTGATTGCTAACACTTCTGTAATCAAGTATGCGGACGACTTTACTATTATGCACTTCTTGCGTTCCTCATCTGAAGACCAGCTGCAAACAGAATGGGAGCATTGTGTTACCTGGTCAAACGCGAATCATCTCCCGCTTAACATTTCGAAATGTAAAGTTCTTGATATTGTTACGAAAAACCAGTTTGCTACTCAGTCAATCGTAACTTCAGATGGTTTTGTTATCCCATAGGTTGACAAACTCAAGATTCTCGGTGTGTTTTTTACTTCTAACTTTAAGTGGAATGTACATATTGAATACAGTATCAATATAGCATCAAGGCGAATGCTACTCATCAGAAATTTAAAGTGCTCTGGCTGTCCAGATGAGTTGATTGTAAATGCTTTTGTTGCGTTTTTACATTCAGTACTACTTTATGCACATCCATCTTTTTGAAATTTACCTTTTTATCTTCAACAACTACTTCTACTGTTAAAAACGTGTATTTCACATAATCAATTCTGATGTAACCCATGACAGTTTGTTGCAGGTTGCTCACCGATCTTGTTTAAAGTTATTCAGAAACATAGAGTGTAGCAGTGATCATCGTCTGCGTGTAATGTTTCTTGAACGTGTAAGTGATCGAATAAGGAACTCTCTTATCCTTAAACCACCACCCACAAAAACAAACCGTTTTCGAGATTCCTTCATAAAATATTGTAATGCGCCATTGTAATCTCTTCGTGATTTTTTGTTTTTTGAACTTTTGTGATGTGCTAACTGAATCCTGATTTGTGAGGCAATAAAGAATTATCTTATCTTATGTGTATGAACATCTCAATACAGTATGCGGTTCTGTCAAATGTAGCTTCGAATCATCGAAAGCACATTTGCAAAAAAAGAATCGACTGTAATTTGATCATTTGTCCTCATATCGGTGTCTGAACGTTACAAGTAGGCCTACTGTAACAATTGGTTATATCAAGGAACAATGATTCGATTAATTATACGCAGGAATGCATTACTTGCAGCATGATGATGAAATAATGCTGCAGCAAATTAACAAAGTGATAATATTCTTAATAGATATTGGCTCTGACTTTAAATTGTTGTTCATTAGTTTCTTAGTACAGCTGATGCGATTATATTTGATAAGAAATGTTATGATATTTTATGAACATACTGATGATATTTCAGAGTTTTGTTTTGATTTTGGAAGTATGAGTAGTGATTTTTCTGATGGAGGTCTGTCTTAGAGATTACTTTTTGCGTGTTTTAATGCCTTTTTAATGTGTTTTAATGTTGGCGTCTTTCTTGAATTTATTCAGCAAATCGAACATTGACTTAAATAATGCAGAAAATGCGAATTTCACGGGCTGGTCTGGTTGCATATAAATAACCCGCGGAACTCGCGACTGGTTTTGGTGAAAAAAATCCGACCCGGGTTGCCAAAATCCACAACCCGAACCGCTAGGTCTAAATGGCGACCGCTAAGGTGATTACCTTGGATCACGACCAGGCTTATGCCTCTCGAAATTGCTTTTTTGTGAGAAAGAGACAAGTGAAATGCAATAAAGACTGTATGATATTTTATCCCTGCAAACGTCTACTATAGCACGACTTTGAAGCGACTCAAAATTTGAATAAATCATCAAAGCATCTTTGATAATTGAGTTGTTCTGCCCGTCTTTCCCTCCCACCGTCACTTCTCAATTTTGGTTTCTCATTTTCTCTCCAGCTATTGTTGATGTGGAAGCTCAAAACCATTACCTTCCATACACCTGCCTATTCGGCATGTACGAATTTTAATGTGTTCGAAATTATTGCTATAATCAGTTTATAGCTCAATTTTATTGCCAAACAGCGCTCGAGAATTGCTATTATCATTTTTATAGATTTTGCTGCTTGCATCTATTTATGTATTTCTTCTCATGTTTTCCCTTCTGGTCAGGGTCGGTCGCCCAAATTCCTGCTCCTCCTCCAGCTCTCTCTCTCTCTCTCAAAATTCAAAATTCAATGGTTTCTATTTCGAAAACGAAATTACCTAAAGTTAAAAAATGTTGCAGGTAGTGAGAAGATATACAAATATATATGAGAAATGGCCATAACGTTGAATGTCTGAAGTTTACGTAGGTCGATGTATACAATAACTGAATATGAAGGATGAAGAATGAGTCACTTATGACGGTGCGAAAATGTCAACAAAAATTCGTCTTCTGATAGAGCATCACATGAAAATCATGGAATTTGATTTGAAGGAGAGGAGACATCATGCATGATGATATGTTATTAATTATCAATATGCCTATGTTAGACAAGAACATATGTTTCATAATAATTCTTTCAATACTTATTTTCAATGTATCAGCAACATCACTTCCCATCACACTTATTTATTATTTTGAGGCGGAGATCGGTCAAACATTTCATAAACATCAAAAGTAGGCCTTTTTTATTAGGTCGAGGTCTTTCGGATGCACCAAGCGACCATCGTCAGGTGCAAGCAATCACTAAACTGGACATCAGTTAGTCATGACATTGTTGAACAAATGTCAGATTGTTATGTGGAAATGGACGGCAAAGCATAGCATTGCACAAGAATTCATGTCCTGTACTACATGACAATTCTGACTTTTGTTCATTTAAGGCATGAGTAACTCATGTTCAGTTTAGTGATTGCTTGCAACTGATGATGGTCGCTTGGTGCATCCAAAATAAAAAAAAATTGGCCTCCACCTAATAAAAAAAGTACTTATCAATACAAAAGACTTCTCTCATCCCACTCATAGTGTAAATTCCTTTATTCTCAACAAATACATGGCAAACACATGACATATTTCATGTCTATTAATGATTCTCATATGATGATGAAAATCATCCCAGCAGTCATTTATAATAAAATATAATCCTTACTAATTTGAATAATTAATTGAAGAAGTCCTAATGAGGACTGATGGCCTTCTCTCATTCGCATGTGTACAAATGCAATGCTGCTGTAACCATTGATTTAAGCAGCTCTTAATAAAAGAACTCAATGGAGCTTTCTCGTGACAACGAATTAAAATCGATCAGTTTTGGCACTCATTCTTACTATAAATATACTACTAACATAGATTTCAAACAATGCCGCATTTACTTCAGCATGGATGTCTCATTTACTGTGTATGTTAGACTAAGCTAGTCTATTTCATTTTACATATATCTTTATCTCACTCTCTGCCCAGCGCCATGTCGTCCGTCAGCTCCTTTCTACTCAGATATTTAACCTTGTCCACCCGTCTCATGTCATGAGTGGTCTTTTAACCCGAACTTTTAGCCGGTGTCTATACAGTGGAACTCTCCTGTACCACACTTTCAATCAATTTCTCATGTCCTCATGCTTTCCCTCCCTTCTAAGTCACCTGCTAAACTTTTCGCCTACTGATAACCATAGTTTGATGATCTCACAGAAAATCATAAATTGAAGTTCGCTTTGGTTGCAAATTAAACAATCCATTATATTCGATAGCTGTGTTGCTGCTTTTAGATTCTCAATTACAAAACGATTAAGGCAACAAAAGCAAAACTACAGCAATTAGTAGCCCGAGAATTATATCCGGAGGAGCTGATGTTGAGGTGATTTGCTACTCTTGAGAACGCAGAAAATTCTCTGACCACATTGTCAGCAGAAGATTTCCAATGTTAGTGGATTAAAGTTCATAATAAGTTCAAACACTGACCATGACAAACAACGATGTACAATACAAGAAAAACAATAACAATTATCGAAAGCAATTATTCGAATGCTTTTATGAAAAAAGATTTACAATTTAACCCTAGGGTTTGATTTAATCTAGGAGTTTTATCATTTGTTGAGAATGCATCTACTTACTATACGTTTTTCAAATTCGCTACGTCCCGTGTATTTAACCGAAAAACATTTATCAATTGACATTTCAACAGTTTGGACATACGTTCAGATGGCTGCTTACCTCTGATATGTTCTTTTATTGTTTGATGCAATCTGCGTTTCATTTGTCCCAAGTATTGGATGTCAGGATCAACATGACATTCAAAATTATACACAACGCATGATCGCATCAGCTTACTTGTTTTATCTTTCAGACTAAAGTACTGTCTTGTTTTACAAATGTTGAATATTATTTTCACATCATGGTCCAATTTTCTAAATACTTTGACAAGTTTGCGTCGGAATTTTATGGATGATCCTGATACCCAATATTTGGGACAAACGAAACGCAGATTACATCAAAGAATAAAAGAACATAAAAGAGGTAACTCAGCTGTAAGTAGCCTTCTGAACCATGGGTGGCTAGAGTACATCCATAATCTGAACATATGTCCAAACTGCAGCAATGACATTAATAATTGTTTTTCGGTTAAATACACAGGACGTAGCGAATTTGAAGCACGTATAGTAGAAGCTTTGTTAATAGATGATAGAACTCTTAGATTAAATCAAACAATAGGTCTTAATGGTAAATCTGTTTTCCTAAAATTATTCAAATAATTGTTTTTGATAATTGCTGTTGTTTTTCTTGTTTTGCAAATTGCTGTTAGTCATTGTCAGCGTATGAACTTATTATGCTTATTAATTGGTTGCAGCTGCGCAAAATCATTCATGTTCGACTTAAAGTTCACTTGATTGCGTGGTCAGTGGGAAGAATTCTATGTGGACCTACAAGTAATAGGCATATATATATATACATAGATATATTCAAATGATTACTACTATTGAATCCACTATTGATGCATAATTCTACATTAAATGCAATTAAACTGAGATATAACTTTATAAGCTATTAATTCTAAATTAGAAAAAAATTGTGGAAAATAGTTTCTCTTGTGTAGCGATGCATTTTTGCCTATTCGTTCGCTTTCATTTGCATTGATTTTATCCAACATAGAAAGAAAATTTTGCGCTTTCTCCTTAATGACCACATTCCAAGTAATAATGCCACTTTATTTTTAAGAGCTATGTCCTTTTACTGACATCCCCTGTTCATCCAATATGATTAACGTTGTAGCATTGCCCACACTCTAAAATTTGAAAGATTAGCTCATTATGGAAAGCTGACAGTGGTTCACCGACATATTTTTCAATTCAGAAATGTAGTTGACGTGGGATTAAATATAACTAAAAATCCAAGATGTTTTAATTCAGTTCCCATTTTCAATAAATGCGTTATTCTATGATAATTGAGATGAGAGAAATATAGATTTAGACATGTTTGCTTACTTTTGAACGATGTAATACCATAAATTCTTCAAAATGTTTCTTAATTTCACACTGATTGGTAGACCTAGTCACCTATTTCTGTTTAGATCATTCTCATTTACTTCTGACTCGGTCTTTTAAACTGAGAACTGGGTATATATAACAGAAGTTTTATGGGTACATGTTCTTCTTATATCTTCCATGTAAAATCGTTAAAGTTTGCTATAGTATTCATTATGATGAAAGTGTAATCTCGCTACTCGCACTATTAACAGCAAATTAATTGGTGAATTTGATGAACAGCCCTGGCGCTTACAAATACCTTCTTGGACACAATAACCTGAAGGGGCTTTATTCAGTCTTTATGAATTTTTCAATCTAAACCCAGTAGTACTGGTATTGCTCAGTTTCTATTGGTTTTGAATCAAAAATAAATTTGCTGATAATACACAAAATGATTTTCAGGGTAGTATTAGCAAAATCTTTAGATTGACATAAATCTCTTCAAATCTATTCACATTTTATCCTCATTCTATCGTCATCAGTCATCATTCTATTCTCATCCTCATTCAGAAAAACTTTGACAATATACATGTACTGTGCTTAGAGCTTAGTAAAGACTTTCAATATGTTAGCACTCTATAGTGAAGCAGATTTTTTGCTATAGTTTGAATTTCCTATCAATTTCGGTTATGTGTCGACAAAGAATGCGAGTTATGCCACGATGCTACTTCTACAGCTCTCATTGAACACAACTTTGCAATCATGAATGAAATATACTGTCATTTACAAAAATTGAAATATTGACGTTTGAGTGCACTCTAATAGTACTGTCACCACTGCTCAAATAAATTCTCTTCTTAAATGATCGTGGTAACTGAAGGTTTACTTTAACTTAACGTCTACTTAGAAATTGCCAACATTATTTAAGAATGTCTTATATCATTGACATGCATCATATGATAGACACGTGCAATCATATCAATGTTACTTTGATTGTTACTTTTACTTATGTCGGAGTTATGCAACTAAAGATGCATTTTGATCAGACCTTGAATGAATGAACTTCAATCAAAACACATTCAAAGGGCTCGAGCTCTCTGACACTTTTTGCATTCGAAGTCGCTAAGGCTCTTAAGGATCGGATGAAATGCATGCTGCAAGTCCAGCGCTTCAGACAGCGATTTAGGCCCATGTTTAAGTCTGTGGTTGCAAGCTTGAAATAGCACAAGTCTTTCGTGATGTACACGTTCGTGCATATTAATCTTTTTTGCACATTTTCCCTTTTACATTTCCATTTGATAGTATTACTCCCATCTAATTTATTTGTTTTTATCTCCCAGCATTTTTCTTATTTCGTTATTTATTATATATATTCAACATGTTACACGAAATTTGAATTAATTTAATGAATTTATTTGCTCTTATTTTTAGTTTTTATTCCATTCTTATTTCGTTATTTATTTATTTTGTATATTCAACATGTTATATCAATTTTAAATTGATTTAATGATTTTTTTATTTTTGTTTCTATTTATGCAAATATTTATACATTTTTCCATTTTTTTGGTAAACGTCCATTCACTCCTATTTCGCTATTTCACTATTCGTTATTTCACTCCTATAACTCATATCTTTTCTGTATATACGCACGTATGCTTAGTACGGATGCATAGTTTTTAGTACGTAGCTCCCACTTTGGTTGTGAACGATTCTCCACTAAGTAATGTCACATTGTTTACAATGTGATTCACCGAGCATCTGCTCCCTTATATTTTGCTTCAATATAGCAGCCACGTTGCCAGAGTGAATGTTGAAATGTTGTCACATTGAACAGAATGATGTTGTTCTGAATTATGCCTATAATGAGGGCAGATCTCTATCCCTAAGAAATCGCAATTAATACTGGAGGTTTTTCTAAAATGCTGCAGGTATATGGAACATGCTAGGACGTTATCAAAAATTATCCAGATGAAGTAAAGGAAAGATCTAAAAGATTTTTGAAAGATAAGTGAAACAGAACTCAATTTGAGGTTGGAACCGATTTTTCACAAATATTTGAATCTCTATCACATTTTGACTTTAGATACGAGTAGAGCATCTAAAGTAAGTCGATTGGATTGATAGAAAAAGCTCATGCTTGGATCATTGCTTAGTCTGAGGTTGACATGATTTATTTCAGCTTTACCATTTTAGTGGTGCACAAACCAACACACTTTGACTTGCATGCATATTTGCAATTCAGTTACTGTGTCTGTTATGCTTTTGGGAAGTATGTGTTGATGAATTACTAAAGGTTGTAGCATATTCGCGACCTAACAAAGTGGAAGTGGGAGCTATAAAAAATTGATCTCTTCCATTTCTGAGGCAAAGAAAAATAATGTGAATAAAAATTTGAGAATTTCTTGTTTTTCGCCAACGTTAAGGAAGTCCAAGCGCGACATGGATCCACCCTTCTCAATTTCCATCATTTTCGCATGTTGTCTTCCTTGAATGAGAAGAAAGTGAAATAAAACAGCTCAGATTTATGTGAACCATTGCGGACAGCTGTTTCTCGTGATATGGACTCGAATAAAGGCCCGCCTCCCCCTTCAAGTTTTGGTTTTCATCCGGGAGTTCGCGTGTCGTGTGCGTGTGTGAATCGTGAAGCTGAACAATCTGTTTGGCCAGAAAAGGAACGCTTCTGTTCTTAAAAAACATTTGTCACTCTCGTCTCTCAATGAGTTCACGAGAGCTGAGAACAATGACGAACAGGTTCCTTGTAAACTTGATCATGTTCTTAAAAACTATTTCTGCTTGCGGTTTCTGTGCAATCTGCTGCCCGCATTGAGCATCGACCGCAAGTTAATGTCCATCGCCATTCTGAATAATAAATTTCATGGGATAAAAGGTAACACTTTGTTCTGGGCAGAGAAAGACGGTGTCCGTGTTGCCTGCTCAAAATGGTGTCGAATGTCTCACTCAGTGCGTCAGAGTAGATTAAAATGTCCGAAAACAGGTGCCCAGATTCAGACAAGTTCGAATAGGGACATCTGAGTCGCTAATTAACAGATTGTTTGTACAGAAGTGTCTGACAGTTTTCTTGTTCCCTTCACACGGGATTGTCAACCCTCAGACGGAAGTATCCCATCGATAATACACCAGCAATGCATTAAGTAAAATGTTTTTAACATTGTTAGGGTTCTCAGGACATGCCGACAAACATGTCATTCGATTCATTGACTAGGAAAATACGATCTGGCCCTTCTCGACACGTTTCTGTCAACCGACATTTCCTACCACTCAAATTTACGATTCCAACCCAGCCGTACGATTATGGGAGAATGAGAATACCGAGAAAATCATGTGCTTAAATGAGTGAGAGTTAAATAGGAAGTCGGTGACAAACCAAAAGCGAACACCCGATGTTTTAAGAAATGTAATCGCTTTTTGGAAAAATGACGGATAGAAATCATTATAAAATTTTACAAATTCAGACGAAATTGGAACAAAGAATAAGTAAGACGCGCTAGTTTGGTAGTCATTATATATAGTAGCGCTTTAGATCAACATGGAAAATTTACATCAAACATAAACTGCATTTTGCTTCTTTGTAATACTGGTCAAAGAAGCCGCCTATTAAAACATTGGGACTAAGACAAAGTGTTTTACAAGGCAATTGAAGTAAACAAAGGGGTGCTGAAACGGACCGAGACAATCGGGCCGAGACAAACGTTTATCATTTGTGAATTAAGTGAGCGGTACCTCAGAAAACTACCCTCTTTGATAATATTTGTTAAGCTTGTCGAAAATCTAATGCTAATTAATACTCTTCATTTCTTTTAGTGCAATTTAGAGCATGATTTAAATTGTGTAGGATAAATGACACAGAGTAACAGAATGTCCTGTGAATTTCTTTCAATGCAATTCAACAATTCATACTCTTCATTTTCTAAATTTCTAAAAATTGGAATTCAGTTAAGAGTAATTTATCCACTTGTATATAACTATATACTGAATGAGTGCTAGAGAGGGTAATATGTAAAATATGAATGTAAATTGTACTGCATAACAAAGAGGAGAGCGCTATTCAAGCAAAAATACAATGTAAAAGGAAAGGCCACTTTTTTAGATGACTATTCTGTCGCCAGGAACGTCTATGGTGTCTCATGAAATTGACCAATTAGTTAACAAAACAAAAATTTGATTTCTTGACCGCAGTGGATCTATGATCCAAAACGAGAATCCGAAATAAAATGGAAAATATTGTAATCACAGAAAAACGACAGGTCGACCAATAATTTGCGAGGTAGTTACTTCCAAATTTTAAAGTTTTGTTGAGCTTTGTGTCCATGATTCGTATTTGTACATTAAAGACATTAATTTTTGAAAAATTTTTGTTGCTATTTAGTTTTAGTGATTAGACTTAAAATTCAGGTGCGTTTCAGACGGAATTAAACAGCAGTAAAATAATCTTAATAGTACCAGGGATTTTCCAATGTAGTTTTAATTCCAAGCAGGTGCAACCCATCTATAAACCGGAAAAACGTCATCGCTGCTATATAGCAGCTGGATTGCATATCCTACATACTACATGATAGCACTTATTGCAATTGATATTTACCTCATTTCTTTGTGCGTATATTAATTCAAATGATAAGTTTTGATTAAGAACTCTGAAGATTTATTTATGTAGCTTTCTTTCAATATTGCGCTTTTGATACATTGACATACCTGCAGAAGACACTTTCCTCAAATTCTGCATTTGCTTACAAACAGCCTATTGCTCGAAAGTGAACTATCTTCTGATTGTCGAGATGGGCATAATGATTGGCAATTTTTCTGCTGCTCAAAATATGCATTAACATCAGTTTAAAATTTTAAAACACATATTTGTGTGGTAATGAATCAGAGGTACAAGCAGCTTGTGAATGCAGACAAATATATATTTGTCGGTAAATGAATAGACATGATTATATCACGTAAGAAGTTTGTCCATTTCTTTCTTTCAGTGCCAAATTGCAAGTCATAATCTCAATAGAAATCAGCATGCCACAAGTCATTATTAACATCTTCAACTTAAAAATTAAAGACGAGAATGGCAAACAGACAATGCAAATTTGTTATCTAAATGTTTCTCGACTCAATTTTGTTTTAAATATCCGTTCCGCGGTTTGCAACTTAGCCGGTGGGCCAGAATCAATAAAGTTAAACTAGCATGCTTGGACGAAGGATTTCAAACGAGCAGTCCTGTAAACAAGCTTCCCTTAGTTATGACAAGCATTTTGTCCATTTGTTAACAATATTTGACACTTTGGGAGGACGAGATGACCAACTATTCACAATATTGATTCTACCTAAGTTAAAGAGGCGTACTTGAAAGTACTAATGCAAATTGTTTAACTAAATTCTAAGTGGTAGATAATACACTTTCTCTACACCTTTTACAATAGCCACAGAGCAGTTGTCTTTGTGTAAACGTGCAAGTCTTATGTCTCTTAACCCTCAGGACTTTAGCAACGGAGAGCAAACAGAGAAACATTGCTCGACATGACTACCTCCTCAACACGTGAAGAGAAGATTTCACTTTCATCAACATCGCAATATCAATAAAACTTGATCGGTCCGACTTAAAACGTTTCTAACTTTCTGCCTTGTCAGCAAACATGAGATAATGGTGCCGACTTATGCTTATAATGAGGTGGTCCACAGGGCTACTATTCAAACAAAATCCGCCCACCTTCAAAATGGCGCGCGCCGGCCCAGCCTCGTTGCACTTCAAAGGGCCACAAGTCGGCATTGTCATAAAGATTCAGATTAATGCGTGCTTTTCTGATGCGTAAGTGAAGATGTTAAATGCACAAGTGCGAGAATCCTCACCACATTAATGATATTCGTGTTCTTGTGGTGATGTGGGGGCAAGGGTGATGTTTTCTTGTCACTTGAAGTAATTGTTCCGTCTGTGACAAGCATGGTCATTTAGAAACTGTGCGATGACACTCAATTCATTTTACAAGTGATGGCTAACTATCATAATCTGTATATTATTTATTGGAGGTACATTTTTGAAACCGTGTTAACAAGACGTGGCTCCAAGTTGTCTAAGCTTTCAGATGTGTGACTTGATGGTTGGTAATTAGGATTCCGACATGCCTCATATTTCATAGAACATCACAAGACATTAATTCCATTGCTTTTCAATTTCGGACGTGACCATCCTGCATTTTACACTTGTGACACGGAGGATAACCCGACGCTCTTTGATGTCAAATTGCTGCGTCAGTCTGCTTTTGCACAACTCAACAAAAGAGGCGCATGTACTAGACGTGTGGACAAGTTAATGTAATCCATGGAAATGAATTTAGAGGCGCTAAACCGATCAACCAGTGGAAAAATGTTTGAACATGTTACATTGGAGTAAGTCATTCTTTGAGGGAATTACGTTAGCCTTTTGTCTTCGCTGTCAACAACTTATTCCGCATGGCTGCCAATTTCAAACCAACTGCTGTTAAAGACAGCACCTTGTGCATAGAATGGGATAATCAATGCGAAATCCCATCACACATGCTTAGACGCGGAAAATGTACAATTACATTATCGTACCACATCCCCCTCATTGTTCATTCGTAAATTGGTAGATAGGTAAATAAATTAAATCTCAGATTGCTTGATTTCATGCGGAGAACATTGCGCTAAAAGTCAATGCTCTCAATGTTAACCGATAAATGAACATTAAAATTCCCCAATTGTATGCATGCACACTCGTGCAAGCTGCCTTCTAACGCCGTGACAATTGAAATCCTCTTAATCTGGCAATATATTACTGTTTTATTTACGATCCCTTGCAAGCTCTGGTAGGTCCTCATGTTACAAGTCTTTGGGATCATTGATCTCGTCAAAAAATTGTGTGATTCTATTGTTACTGTTGACAGAGAAGAGCAGCACTTCCAAAACATCTGACGGGCTGGTGAAACGTTATCAAGGATATTAACACTTGAAATGCTGAAGCCCCAAATATTCTCATATCCGCTTGCCCACTTCCTCCTTGATTAGTAGCGACCTCGACTCTCGTCTCACACAATAGTCTATGTCAGAGTAACGGGGCATCCTCTCAATTTATGCTAGCCCAACGGTAGGTTAACGCTAAAAAGACATTGATATTTATTGCACTTCTTTTGTTGCTCAAATTCCTGTGAGTAGTGATGCTACGGCACGCTCTGATTAGCATAAGAAAACCAATAAACAGTTATATCTGGAGCGCATGACAAGTTATTAAACAGCGCCTTAATGAATGAGTTGATCAGGAGAAGCGGGTCTCTTCACAATTTTGCATGCCTAGTGGTGCGACAGGTAGATTAAGGTGCTATTTTGTCGGGCTTTTCATCATGAAGGTACGCAAAGAGCTTCCGTCGCTGTGACACTAATCTCACCAACCCCAATAATTGAAAGTCTTGGTGATCATGCGCATCGACTTGTTACCGACTCCTTCCGTCATTTCGGCATAAACTCCTCAAGACGGAAATCTTGACAAAAGATAATGATATTTAAATTGAGTAGACCTGAGTAAAAGCCATGAAGAAAATATACACACGATATTGCAATGAGTGGCGACTGAAACAATCAAACCAGATTGCGTTTGGACAATGAGTTTGATTAAATTGAAATATAGAGAGTAAGAGTGAGAAGGGAGGAGCAAAGTCATAAACGATCTAACACAAAGCCGAAAATGTCACGGAATGGTCGGTTTAAAAAGGGAACGGGACTTTCAAATCAGGTAATATTTATCTGTATTTGATTGTTGATTTAAATGAAGAGAATGATGGAGTCAACAAACAATTGTGAATGTGATGAAGAAATGTCATTTCGCTGTCATCAAAGCGATCAAATGGTTAACTTCAAAGGAAACATCAATCTTAAGAAGAAAACAATAAAATTAAAGTCACATTTACCTTCACAGTATCATGCTGTGATCATTCCAATTTCTTAATTTCGTCTATGTCGTGTTTGTATGAATATGTTGTAAATGCTTGTATGAACATAGTTAATTATTATTTTGAGCTTTGAAAATATTCAGGGGCGTAGGAGTTAATTCAGGTAGACTGAACCCCCTAAGAATATATGATTAGTCATGTAGTGGTATGTATATATTCGTCATTTCTGAATTAACGCACTGATAGTGTAATGTAATTTGCTGGGAAACAATGTCTCGATCTTTAACTGTTGTGGGTTCGATTAATATGATTTCGAGTAAAGGTCCGGATCAGTGATCTGGAGAAGTATAAAATTGCCAACTTCGGTCTGCATATATTTGAACCTCATCTCGCTATCACCCGTTTTGCACCAGCTATATTTTTTAACTGCCTGTTCCACCCATATCACATATTTTTACAGTCCCGTTCCGCTGCAACTTGCATTTTGGACTCACGCTTCACTTTGGTTAATTTTGGTTTGGCAGTTTAGTTCCATTCCACATTCAATCAGGCAACTAAATACCTTCCCTACTACACACAAATCATTCGATCAAGTAATAAATTTCAATTATTTGATGACAGCAATCAATAAATTGCATTTTTTTCGTTGGCACCAGTCAATTAATTGTGACCAATTAATTGCAAATGAATGACAATGCAATTGATTTTCTATAATCACTGACCAAAGTGCTTCTTGTGGACTGTGAGCGGTGCTTATTTTCATTATCGACATCATTGATGCTTTTTTTCACACATGAAAAAAGTCTTCGAGGTTGACGACCCATATTTTGTTCGATGAAAAGAAGCGATGAAAATGCTGACATCAAAAAATTAAAAACATCAAAAGCAAACACGCTAAATTTACAAGGGAAGATGATATTTTCCTGTTTCTAGGCGTTCTAAAAAACGTGTATGTAACCCCATTCACGGGGCCGCGGATGTAGATTTTCCACTTAAGACAATGTCGATCATGAGTTCGTAAGACACCTCGACATGTCAACTCGAATTATGAACTTCTCATAAGTCTTAATAGTACAGTTCTGCAGTAAAACTTCCATGTTACAATTTTTCCAGCTTGAACGTAAACTTTCAAAGTTTGCCGTTGATGACAAATTAAGTTTCAAGAATGGTTTAGAATCACCAAAATCAATTGTTTCAAGATATCAAATCAATTTACATTGTACCCAATTCGCTACATCACGAGTTCATTTACATTCACTTTCAATAAAATAGGCTGAATGAATAAATAAATAATCGAATAGCTTTGTTCTGTCTCGCAAGGTGCGGTAGCCACATTTACAAACGTACATTGTACGTAAAATTTGAAAATAACGGTGTGCCAAGAAATTAAATCATGTGAAATCGAAAAAGACATTGGCATAAGACAATGACTAAAGAACGAAATCTGATTTGATAGCTCGAAAGTATGCTTGTCTTTGTCTTTTGTACGCATAAAATGTTATTGTAGGGACTTGCGAAGCTTCGAGTTTCGAAGAAAATTCGAATCAGTGCGCGTCGACTGGCCAAAATATGTTGAAACTGTTTTCTTTTGAGACTGAAATTGTTTTCTTTCTTACTTTACTGATTTTCCATTTGCAAGCTGGCAGGTCCTAGAATACAATAATTGGTTAGCAAACCAAAGTACTCAAAGTCTTCCGCAATCCTATGGTTGTTCGAGCTTGAGTGAAAATTTTCGTATAAGTCTACATAAGTTATTGAACAAATTATTTTGAATTCGTCCTGAATAACTTAGATAGTCATTACGGGCGGCGATAACATGGGAAGTTGTAGACATTAATACATCGTTGCCAAGAGTTGTGTCCTCTTGGCTCTTCCCGTTCATTGATATTCTTGAAAGCAACATTGCAATATGTTCAAGATGCTGGATCTCTCACTGAAATTGGTTGAATTGCGGAATTCACTGAATCGGTTGCTGAATTGCGTCATCAATAGTTACTGTATGTTCTACATGTTGTTCAGATCATACTTCGGTCGATCTTTTTGACCGAGTCTGATATACTTCACAATTAACTAGCTGAAAAAAAGCAGAATTGTAAATGGCTCATCAGCAGGTTTGTGAGCTTCTATCCAGCAGGGCTATCAGACACATAACTGTCTTTCGTCAGGACTCATGGGCCCAACACATGACTTACTAAAACGGTATTGTGATGAATATACTAAAACACGAACTCTGGCTAACAGTAGGCCATGAAGCAAGGAAGAAAATCTCAAAGAGGATATCTAATAAATAAGAAAGGATTGCTATATGCATCAGTATGCCATTCGATCTTTTGACAGTGCTCCTCAGATTTCTTTTAGTGAGGTCCCTTAAATGACTTTTCTTAATAAGGCTTTTTGCACTTAAGTCCTGTAAATTTTGAACCACCCGATTGAGTGTTTGAGGTGCACAGAAGCTTCAGGGCAAGGGGAGCATTTTATCTTGACTCTATAATCATAATAAGCGTATATTTATAAATAACAAAATGACCTCCAAATGAGAATCGCAGGAATACAATATTATATATATATATATATATATATAATTTACAATATAACGCCAAATCTCAACGAAAAAAATATAGTCAGCGCATCAAATTTCTATCATTGCTTTACAACAAAGAAACTTGTTCATTTTTACTGATGGACTGCTTGGCTGCGATAACTAGATTCTCTTTCCTGTTGATATTTGGTCCATGGTTGATTGAGACGAAATGAAATTCTTATCCTGAATCATCTGCATCTCAGAGATGAAATTAATCATGCAGATATCTAGCACTAGGTATAAATGAGTTCAGGTAGAATATATGGTTTATTGTCGATTTATGATCTTTGATTTATAGATTTTCCCAAAGGTTACGGCTAGCTGCTGAACTTCCTTTCTTCACTGATTTTCCATTTGAAAGCTGGCAGTTTCTAAACTACAATAATTAGCTATAAATCAAAGTGCTCAAAGTCTTCTGCAATTCTATGCTTGTTCGAGCTTGAGTGAAAATTTGCGGAGGCAATTTACATAGGTAATCTACATAGGTAATTTAATAATTTATTTTGAATTCGTCCTGAATGACTTAGATATTCATTTTGGGCGGCGATAACATGGGAAGTTGTAGGCATCAATAGATCGTTGCCGAAATTCCATTATTGTTTTCTGATCTGAAAATTGCGATAAAATCTCTATCAGCGTAAAGTCATGAATCATCTGTACCTCTGAGATTAAATTATAATCGGGAGTCTGGTTATACGAAGGTTATATGAGCTTAAGTACAAAACATGGCTTGTAAATTAAATTTTCCCATAGACTGCAACTACTGGATTTCCTTAATTTACTGATTTTTCGTTTTCAAGCTGGCAATCCAAAACTACAATACACTGTACTCAGTTATGCATTATTGTGCTCAAAGTCAATTTGCACAGAAGTCTAGGCCTACAGAGGTTATTTAATAATTTATTTTGAATTCGTCCTGAATAATTTAGATACGGACAGCGTTAACATGGAAAGTTGTGAGCATCAATAGTTTGCTGGAAAAAATCGATTGCTGTCATCTGATCTGAAAATTAAGATAGAAATGATATAGAATCTACTGATTGGTTGTTCATGAACATTGGTGCCTTCCTGGGCTCAGGATTTAAGTGTAGGGACGAATGATGGAGGATGCATTCTAGTCCCGCTTGAGACTCAAAGGACTTTTCTATAAACCTAAGGTTATGAATATAGTCCCCATCATCAAGCTACATAAGGGAAATTTTGGAAAGGCACGGCCAATGGGCATTTTAAGACATGCTGTCAAATCAGCATCCATCTAACTCATGTTCTAGCGTCAATATTCATTCGAAATACAATGGAGGTTGTAGCTACAAAACTTAGTAGATTTTGATTTTCTCAGAAAAACTATTCACTTAAATTTCACGGCTTATTTCGTTATGAGTTATTTCGTTTCATCTTTCAATAGCCAAATTGCATGATTACTAGGACTTATTGGATAGTATTGATTGGAAGAGTTAGAGCCAAACTGCTAAGAGAAAGAGTGTCAAAATGATCTTAACTGCAAATTTTCACCATTGAGACGGCCTTATCAAGCAGATGCAACATCACACTTTGCCACTTTTTCTTTTAGCAGCTTGGCTTAGACCCTTTCAATCAATACCAACAAATGCTGCTTAAAATAAATTACAACATCTTGTTAAACTTATTTGATGGGCCCATTTTCTTGATGGCTATCGGTATAGCTGGCTGAGTAAATCATATACAAGAAATAAGGTCACGTAGGCCTATTAACGTTCTCTATTATTCGATTCAATATTCGATTCGACTCAAAGTTTGTTAATTAGCAGGCCCTTGTGTTATTGATTTTGTAAGAAGACGGAAGACTGATTTTTATCGAGAAATTACATTGCTAAGTACGAAAGCTGGTTGCAAATTCCAGGTAATCGGGTTGGAACTCTGAAGTCATCCTTACATAGCAGAGATAGAAATATGTCAGGTAATATTATTATCGAGGTTATCTGAAACCAGATATGAAAACTTGCTGTACTGCCTGCAAAGTGTAAAAATGAATTGAAGTGGAGACTTTGAAACAGATGCTCATGTGCCAATAGTTGCATGATTTTTTTAAAGTGAATCAATCGCAACTAATGAGCTGTTGCCTGTTGTATATAATAAGCAATGCGGCAATTAATGAAAAAAATTATTACATTAATTTACCATGCATGAAATTATGCACAGTACAGACCCTTTAGTGAAATCGATGTGGTTGTAGAAAATTATATGAAAATAAATTTTTGATCCTTTTTGCATCCCGAGCTTTAAGGATACTACATCTATCAAAATTCAAAAAGCTTGTATGATTTAGTATCACATTTGGTGAGTAATATATTGAGCATTCCAATTATTTGATCATCATACACTAACGGTAAAACGCAGAGTCAAAAGAATTTAAGGCAGTTACAACCAATTAACAGAAATTACAAAACATGAACAATTTGGCAAAGTTGCTTTCACAAAAAGCGTACGCTTTGAAAATCCAACCATCCTTGAAGTTTATATGCGGAGCACACGATTTCATATATGAAATCAGTGTTTTGAGATTAAAGACGTTCCTTAGTAAGAATTAGCACTTGTGGTCGAGCGAGGCTATATTTAGAGGTACATGTATATATGGATCGATTGACTTATCGCGATTCGGAGCTTTAGTGTCTCAATAATAGAAAACTTGACCTTGATGGAATCAATTAATTTAGATTCATTATCTGATGAATAGAAACTATTAGATTCATTCGTATTTCAAAAAATATTAAATTAATCCCGGACAACTCACAAAAAATGCAAAAAATGCTTCACGTTCAAAATGCTTGTCTTAGTATTAAATTCATCATGTTAAAATTATTATGTAACCATGAAATACACTTACACAGTCGTGTTTGAAAATTTCTAAATAATGGTCAATATGTTCATCAGGGTTGGAACCGGCCGCCGTCCCTGCTCCGGCCATACAATATATGAAGACTAACCGGTCAGCCGGCTGATCTCTCATTACGCCGACCGGTCAGTTGATTTAATTAGGTCTATGTTGACCGTTGACTGCATTCTTTCTAGAATAAATTTCCTAGTTAATCAAAAGAATTACAACGTTGCAAGAGTATGTAAATGTAGCATAATTTAGGAGTACTTGTGCACATGTTATGTGACAACTCTCGCGAAACAATTGAAAAATTATTAACTTATGCATGTGGTTTCAAGCCATAAGCCGTTGCAGCTTTTGTGAATTTTGTGAGAATTCTGTATTCCTTTGTCTATCGCAAGATTATTCCGTATCTTAGTTTGTATAACACTTGAAGCAGTGTTATACAAGCAGAGGAGAAGCAATGTATTATGAATTTCAATGCAATTATATATAATATCAGAAGGGCCCACCACCCGAACACTTGACAGTGGATCGTGAAGCGTTCATTGATCATTTGACGCCATGCGATAAATTTTGATTGATGTTGTACAGGTAAAGAAATTGAATTGAAGGTAGAGAATCGAAATTGAGTGATGTCTAAGTTGACCAAATGATGTCTGACGATTTAAATCTTGACCAATCGGTACAGAGGCGACCGGCTTTGAATTCGACGACCATTATGATAACAATCATTCTAACCCTGATTGTGCATTATGACAATGACGAGGGCCACAAATATCAAGTATAAATTCCAAAGTGAAATAGAACAAAAAATTGAAATTAAGATCAAAGAAAAAAATGCAATGAAGTCGCAAACAAAATATAGGCAATCATTACCGATTGCCTCATTGATTATCATGATTCTCGTTTATTCGATTGATTCTCATTTCCGAATCAAACGATTCTCGAATCAAGATATCGATCTAAAAATCATAGTATTTTTTAATTCTTTAATTTGAAGGAAGATCTCTTGCAATTCTGTGTTTTATTCATGAGTGGTTGTTTTGTTAAGAATGAAGCATTAAGATTAGCTGTCATTCATGGCTACTGCACAGTGTGACTTTATAAAATATAAGCATGATTATATGTACCTGCTGAAAAATAGATGGATCTTTATGTGATCATATTGATACGTAATAAAAGATATACAACAACATAAAACATTTCAATATTTGAAATCTGAATTGATTGAATTTATTCGAAATATTCATCAATGCAAATTGAATAATTATAAAAAACGCATGTAGAGCAATTACCTTCTTACTAACGTACTTCGTAAAAGTAAGAATTTCCCTAGAATCCAATTCACTCTAGCTCATGGAAGCTCATTATTCATTCTAGCTCATTGTATTGATTCCTTAAAGATCAAATAAATTAAATATTTTGATTTTATGCTAACTGTGAATTTGGAAGTGCATCATCTAATGAAATCATTTATTTGCTAACATGAACCTCAATTATGTCAAATTTAATTTTCCGAAGAAATTTATGAACTGAAAATCCTCCACGCGACCAGAAGCAAGCGATCTGAAATTGAGCAAGCATTAAAGTACTCACAAATAGCCAAATAGTTAAAATTCTTGTTTCCATCACTGTTGTGCTCATACCGGGTAATTTTCGACATCGTCTCGATATTTAATTACTTCGCCAAACGATTGACTCGAACCATATCGCCAAGATCGATTGATGCCGCATGTCTCTGTCAGTTGAAAAATTAGTCAACAAGTGACTGACGACTGTGAGTTGATTTTAACAATTTTCACTTCCATATGGAAGACAAGCCGCCAAAATCAAGTGTCAACTTTGTTGGCAATCGGTAGTTCATTGGCGATCAAATCTTTGCGAGATTTCTATCGCTGTCAACAAAATCTACATTTCCGCTCCTGTCGTCCCAGAATTCGTTTGTCAGACGCCAAGCTAACGCCTTCCTTAGTTTTGCCACTCGAGCTGGTGTTAACTAATAGCAGCCTGCGAGACACATGCTTCTGTTTGTCTTTTTTGTCAAAAAAGGTCACCAACGCTATCATGAGCTTTACTCTGTCGGATATGTGCTGTTCTAATGTTTACAAGAATCGTTACAAAAAACTTCCGAAGAGCTCCCATAAATGGCTTCACACAAGTGGTGATGGATGCCTTTTGAGCTTATCACGACATTTAAAGTGTGATCGTTGAAATTTGAAAGCTTAGACTGTGAGTCCTTTGAGTGCTGTGTAAACATCGAGGCTCTGACTGTGACAAGCAAGCTATTACGAGGAACATTTGCTACCAACTAGTCGGACATCTGTTCTAAAATCGGCTTCTGGTGAGAGACGCCAATTCTATGAGCTGAAATGAGGAAGAGCTCCTCTCTCTGCCAATAATTTCGTTGTCAAATAAGTGAGACGAGTCGTTGCCGAATAGTTTCCTTTGTTGCTATAGTAATTTACCGAATTTTGTTGAGGAATGTTCATTCTCAGAAATTTGCAATTCAAAATTAATTTGAGAATCTGAAAATATTTTGAAATGTTCGAGAAGTACATGTGTGAACTTTTAGATAATGTGAAATTAAACTGAATCGCGTGTACTTATAAGAAGGGTTTGAACATCAAAGTTTTGATTACTTAAATAATGGTTGATGACTGAAAGTTTGTAAACACGAAAGTCATGCTTCCTAAGTGATTTAAATTGCGCAATTTAATCAAGACGATGAAATATTCTCAATTAATGTCTACAAAAGAAACTTTCCTTAAGAATGATTGATTTCCTTATTGGAATTTTCACAAGCTTATGCTTATGGCTTATGAATCGACTGATGACGGAACATTTACAAAATGGAAATATGTTTTTCTTTGATACTTTAAATAATTTAATTGAGGAGGATTAATTAACTCTAGTGATAATTCTCTCACAGCGGCAGAATATGCAGTAGTTAAAACTATTCCGCTCGCTGAGAGCAAAATCACCGCATAACTGGCATTGGTCCAAAATTGGATCTCAACTGGATCTCAAACCGAGGTCCTCATTAAAGAAATATGAATCAGTATTAATCTGGTTACTTACATGCATGTATACGCAAATCTATGAGTTGGTCAAGCGATTTAACTTCAGTATTAAGGATTTATATCCATTTGCTTCCGAATCATTTCGCTCTGAGATAGCGATTTGTTTTCTCATATCAAAAAACATGCACATTTATTTTCATTAAATGAATTTGTGTTGGGCCTATATGCAAGAGTCACATTTTTGCTGATGTATAAAAATGATGTTAAGAACATGCTGAGCTATTTTCGTATTGAATCATTACTTTTCATAGATAAATCATTGTCAATTTCATAGAAGATGTACTGGTGCACTGGTTAACGTTTGTATCAACTGCTACTTACCAGAGAGTTGCCTTATACCACACCGATTGAGCTGACGTTCACATAGGCCTTTACGTTATACAATACAGTGCAACACTATTTCATCTGATGCAACATCAATAGAGATGTATTCGATTACAATTTTGAAGTGGAATCTTAGTTCACAGTTCAAAGTATTTAAAAATAGATGTACAGCTTACAGCATTCAATGTTTTCATTGCAAAGAGGGTTCTTTTCATAGTGTTATTCATCGAATTGGAATTTCAAAACTTCTCTAAGATATTGTGAATGTTGAATTTTAATTTGAATATGTAAAATACTAATTTTAGAATATAATTGAATGAATGCAATTTGAAATTTGATTAAGGCCGGATCCGAGTTTATAGAAAATAGAGCGAAAACTCCAAATTTTCCAAAATTCTGTACAACAGACATGGTGATCGATTATGCAGGAACGACTGGATAGAAACAATCTATAAGAGTGTAATGATAAATTACAAAAAATAATTTCATAAACATAGTCATGCTCTAATAGCATAAAGCCACATTGTACATGCAGTTAACGCGGTGGGTGACTATGCTCTTTGGAAAGTAGGTGGAAGAAACTCTGAACGGCTTTTCCATGATGCAGCCATCTAAGGTTCCATCATTGACTGTTAATTAAATTATATCTTTGCACGATATGTACTGTTCCAAGAATGAATGTTCTTGAATGAATTCTGTTTGCTAATAAGTCAAATAAACATAATATGACTCATGATCATATTTGTATAAAATAAGTGGCATGCAGCAGCCTATTTACATTTTCATGCCTAATAATTTTCAGCAATTAACTCAAAACCCATTAAACCTAAATTTTGAGAAATTAATTGGAATGTCACATTTAATTGGAACATAAGCATTTTCAGATTGAGCTACCAAAAAATGGAAAAATGGTATACTTGAGTGCCTTAATTTCATTCACTCGCCGAGTACTTCAAAAGCCCAATGCCACTTTTGCACCACATAGCCTATCTTGATTATAATTTATTTCCTTTAATCATATAAGCTGCATGAAGTTTTCTTCACCACTTCTCCACTGGTTGCTTGTACGGTGCTCACATAATAAGTCTTTAGCTGGAGCGGTGTGATATTTATAGCCCGGATGACCTTACTGCTGACTTCCAATGAGACTTTCGGAGTATGACCTCTACATCAAATGATCACCCGGCCAAGCACTCATCCCATTGTGCCACGGATAGCTAGGCTACCATGCAGGGCGATGATTATGACAATGATGAACGTCCAGTATATTTCAGAAAATATCCCCAATAATAATAATAATAGAGGTGAAATTTTGCAAGTCAAACAAACTATTACGTAATGCTATAGGTATAAAAGTAATGCTGCAATTGTAGTCAAAACAAAGGTGGCGTGTTCCATTGCAGAAATTCTATTGCCAAATAAGTCTGACTTCTATAATAAATACAAGCTTTATTTATACTGTCATCTTAGAATAAGCTCAAACTCGGCCAAGTGCTCCTCTAAAGATGGAACGGCAGCTATTCAACTGTGGATAGTATCGTGTTAAATTAGCAAACAATGATCGGGTCATAGCCGGTGTCGCTTTCTACTGTGAAGAATCAAATATCTGACACTATTCCAAGTAAAATACAAACAAATCATTTAGCCCTGATGTTTGGACCTCATGGGAATCAAAAGTATGGTGAAGAGCTGAATACAAGTGCTCAAAGAGTGTTTTGATTCTACGCAGTTAAAATTGTCGAATTTGTTACCGAACACACTAAAACGTCTACATAAAACGACGAAAATCTTCTTTTTCATGAAATCTAAGTATTAACAAGAAAGTGCCATGTTTGCTCAAATCACACATACTGAAAGTGCGTCTGATAACAAACACATTTGTAGAACAGTCCAAATATCGCTGTCGAGGATTTGTCAATCGCATGAAAAACATGGATCCCAGAAGTTGGCTATTGAATTATCCAGCCTAAGCAGGAACTAAACAGGAAGAGGTTCCTGTCTACTATATTACTGAAATTATCTTTATCAAGCGACTTCTATTCAATCAAACATGCTTTATGTTATTGCCATTCGCGGCATCAGAGAGGCAACATTCTTTCTAAAAACTTATAACTGACCTTCCGCCAAACGCCCCTAACGGAAGATATCAATATTGTAGACGGCTTTGGATCGGTTCTTTTATATTATGCACTACAAAATTGCTTTGTCTCCTTGTAATCCTATACTATAGTTTCCGTGCTGAAAATCTCTTTCGAAAGCCTCAGACATCTTCCATTTGAGGGTTCCTGCAGGGGTCTAAAGTCGTCTCCATCAGTTCAGCAGTCAATGACTTGGCTATTATGCCGTGGAAATTGACGTGAAACGGATTGGCCATCCAACACATTGCCGCAACCATCTTAGCGTACAGTTCTGGGACGATGCTTTCAACTTAACCTATATCAGAATTTCGTAGAATAAAATTCATACTTAATCCGCAGCATCTTCAAAATAAGAGAATATTCAACGTTGTTTATTTGAAGAGTATAAGAATAAAATACATGTAGATACCGTATTTCTTTGAATATGAGACGCCCTTGAATAAGGGACGCCCTCGAATAAGAGACGCATCCGTGAGAGGAAAAAATTTAATAACAGACGCCCTTGAATCAGAGACGTATGTACAAAAAATAGACTGCTATAGACATATTACATGCAGGCTATTGTAATGTGGTAACTACATCCGCCTGAGCGATTATTAGGCCTACTTATCTTAGTAAAATAAGTCAGTCTACTAGTAAATACCGGGTGTCATGACCAATATTGTATAATATATAAGGCTTCTTGTTGTAGTACATGCAGTACATGCATGTTGTACATACGTACATGCAGGCCTACTTAAGGTTACTTCATCTACCATTTAGGGAGGCATTATACGGTATCTTCCTTTGCATTTGGAGTCATGTACCGGTCGGTAACTTTTGCTGTAAATACTACTTGATTATCGGTATTTTCGTTTCGGTAAATTCAGATCTAGTGTACATGCATAGTGGCCAACGTGTACTGGTATATGAATGTATTAGATGAGTCTACAATATATGCTACTACAAACCATAAAACTCCTTTCATTTCCAAAATATCTGAATTATGATAAAGCGTATATATGTAAGAAAAATTACTGGCGAAATTTGCCCATGACATAGGCCTAAGTGAGGAATGTAAAGGTTACCTAAGAGAATAGTAGCAAAAAACTAAGACATCATTTTCTAATGAAAGAATGAAAACTTGAACATTTGATAAATAAGAGACGTCCTTGAATAAGAGACGCCCCTGAATAAGAGACACATCAATCAGGGATCTGAAAAAAATAAGAGACGCGTCTCTTATTCAAAGAAATACGGTAATCCATTGTTTCTTGTTTTTGCACATAGATGTTCGTTAAACTGAATGAGTTATTGTCTTAACATGAGCAATTCATCATCTTCAAAATTGCTGGACTTCCATGGCTGGTTGACTTACGTGATGGATATCAAGTAGTCTCATAAAGTGCATGCAGTTAAAGTATAACTGACAAATGACATTTAGTAATTCTCATCTCAATTCATTGACATTGATATGTCGAGAAAATCAGCTTTTTCATTGAGCCTTTTCAAATTTTGAAATTGCCACATTGACTTCTAAGCAGGGATGCGGAGTCGCAGTCGGAGTCCTATCAATTTTGCTGGAGTCGGAGTCCTATCAAATGATAGGACTCCGGACTCCGGCCTATAACTAGACCCGAAATAATATAATACAAGCAAATTATTTATTCTCGTGCATAGCTGTCTGTCATTGTCTTGATGTCAACTTTCTCCGTCAAACAAAAGTACAGAGACAGCAGCATCAGTGCATGCAAAGGATGGGGGATTTTCCTGCCTGGTAGAGACTGGAGAAAAACCGTGTGAAACACACATCAAGAACATGGGAGGAGCCGAGTCGCATGTATCCAACTGAAAGCGACATCTGATCAATTATCATCGAAAATGATTGATAATTGATACAATGATCACTAAATATAGGTTTAGGTAAGCCTATAATGATCTACTATGTTAATTTTTCAAAAAATATGGCTTATATACTTGCCACCCGGAGTCGGAGTCCTATCAAAAGCCGGAGTCCTATCAACCCCCGGAGTGGACTCCGCATACCTGCTTCTAAGAGAGGATCATTCATGCAGGTCTATATATAACCAATTTAAGGTAGGCTATTAAGAAGTATTATTAAAAGCGCACGCATAGATAGTCTTCACATGAAAGTCCGTCAATACAGAAGAATATGCTTCAATAATAAGATATAAGTATAGCTCTAATTCAATAGGTAATGAGAAAGCATTTCATCGGGCATTGAAATTAGCATAACAAGTGTCACATTTTCTTGTATTTTTTCAGCATCAGTAAATATGAAAGACTTCGCTATTTTCTACTTTTTTTAGCTTATAAACTGATTGACACAAATAGGACAGAAATTAAGTATAACACATCCTTTCTTCCTGAACGCATCTCGTCTATCCATGATTCGAAAACAAATGTTCATACATGCGCAGCCAGTGCGGATGTACAGGATACTTAGCTTTCTAGCATGTTGAAGATTGGTAGACAAAGCGTGTCAAATCTACTTTTTCATAGTATTTCAAAGAATGTAGTCTTTTCATAACTAACTTGATTATAGTTTGCCAATCATAGTAACAGAATGCTTACTCCAGCAGCCAGAGTTAGTTTCTGCAGGAAACGAGGCCGAAAATTAGACTTTCACAGAATTAGTCATGCTCTATGCCCACTACGAGTCTGCCGCAAAGTGGTCTGCCGAGTTCTAATTAGTTCCTCTTCTTGTCAGACACGATCATATAAACACATATGCTAATCCAATGGGACGCAAACTGCAGTTTTTGGCAAAAATTAAATTCTCTGTGTCCTCTCTTATCTCAAAAAAGTACTAGGTCTAAAGCCATAATTTTTAATATGGAATGTCTTCAGGTCATTTTTTATCATGTTATGGAACATTTGTCTATGAAGCTACACACTCAGAGTTGGCAAACATCAACATGCTGAACCACTTAATTTACATTGAGCCGAATTTTCACATATGTACATAGGCGATCAGAAGCATGATAGCATCATATGATAAATTAAGGAAATGACCTGAAAACATATCAGTTCAAAAATTATGACTATAGGCTTAGTGCTTTTCAGTTGATGAGAAAAAGCATAAAACATTTCACTTTTGCAAAAAACTGCAATCTGAGTCCCACTAAATTACACGTATTTTCTTTGATCATGTCTGACAAGAAGAGCCACTAACTGGACTCGGTAGACGCGCAGATTCGTAGTAGGCATGGGGTGCACAGCATTCTGTGAAAGTCTAATTTTTGGCCTCGTTCACTGCAGAAACTCGCTCTGGCTGCCGAAATAAATAGTTACCAGTCTGCACCGCTTTCTTTCACCAGAGGATGGCATCATGGTTGGTACCGAGTCCACATAACTTAAATCGTGCCTGAAGATTTTTTGGCATCCGCGCTAATGATCGCTTTCGAATTCTTGGTGACGTCGACTCATTTCCGAGTGCATCATTTGCTTTGCCAGTGATTCAAGAAGCTGTCTGCGCCACTGGTTTTTTGAGATTCGAGTTTCCGCTTCAGGTTCATTTCGTTATTGACTAGAATGAATGGGTGGTGCGAGTTTAAGGCAATAACATCAATCATGGAATGAAATGTCCGCATATTGCTGATACGTCGTCGAACTGAGCAGTGCCTAATAGATTGATCATAACGACCAACAGTTGACTGGCACACAGACCAGACTGCCGAACAATCCTGTGTAGGTGTCTGTGCAACCAGAAGAATTTAGTAGGAAAAACATTTTGCAACACGCTCAAAATATTATGTCTACAAATTTTTTTACAACGTTGTTGACGGAAACGGAGTCAATTTGACCCCACTTTTGATATGTTTTCCCTGACAGCTGATAGGATGCATGATATTTAGCATCTTTCACAACACTTGGTACTTCGCGTTCTTTATTTTATTCATGTGAACATCCTTATGCATGCCTCATATAGTTTTACAGATATACAGCTAATAAAACATAAGGAGTCATATTGACCCCATTTCCGGTAGATTAGGGATAATATTATTGTTATGTATTATAAGTTATGTTTTGGACATATTGCTATTTTCGTAGTGAATGTACCTTTATTACAGCATTTGAGCGGATTCGAAAAAAGTCGGGACACAAAATGCCCCGGTTTACATTACACATCTTCCCATAAGACCCAATTGAATAACTTATAAAATTCATGGATGATCAAATAAATTCAAATGCAGTAAACGTAAACTTTTTCGGCGGGAGCAGAATATCTCGACATGCGGACATCTGTTTAGTGACACATCATTCTGTCAAGTCAGAAACATTATAAATACTGATAAAAAGTGTACTCGTACAAGCAGGGCTGTGGAGCCGGAGCCGGAGCCGCAGCCTTAAGGAGCCGATGGTTTTGGTCGGAGCCGGAGCCGGAGCCGATTTATCACAAAGGCTCCGGCTCCGATAGTTTGAGCTTTGATATAAATCTAGAATTTTGAAAGTTATTAATTGGCATCATAAAAAAATTAAATCATTTGAAATCTAAAGATATGTCTTTTAAGTATACCAATGATCTGTCCTCCACGATATCTTTCTTTGCAGTTGCCGCCTTCTTTTGTATTATATTTATTATATATTTACACACATGTGTAATATTTTTTTATTACATATGTTTCGCAAGACTAATTTCCATATTGACAACGTATTCTCCAAAATCCATTAATTTGAAGACTTGTTATATGCATGCTAACTAGATGATTGTAGATTCCTAGGGACAAGTCGCCAGTCATTTATGTACACATTTCCAGTTCAGTCAGCAAAGATAATATAGCTACATTTCTTGCGCAATGTCTTAAATCTAATACGGTTACTATGCAGGCTATCATCTATCGGTATGGCTACTGGCAGAAGCTACTGGCATGAGTAGTAAGCAAAACTCCACTTCTGGACCGCGCAAGATGGCGGCCATCGCTGCGTCCCCCCCCCCTCTGGCACGGCAGAGTGTCGTGGTCGGCCGCCGTGGTGCTTCGTGTCTGAGTCCCCCCCCCTCTGGAACGACAGAGGTTGTGGTCTGTCGTGGTGTGCCGGCCGGGTGGGTCCACGTTCACAACATGTTCGCTGACGTCCCCCCCCCTCTGCAACGACAGAGTGTTAGACTCGGGTGAGTTGGTCCGACCGCCTGGTTGACGTGGGCGACCGTCTAGGTTGACGTGGGCGACCGCCAGGATTAGTCTTGAGGCTATAGTGTGTGATGTTTTTGGTGTGTAGCGTCCAAACGAAGCATCGGATGAGAAAACGGAGGCCAGATTCGGAATCTACGTGAAATTTTGGGTTAGGAAGGATGTTTCCAGCGAAATCGGAGAGAAAAAATTTTCGGCTGACGTCCCCCCCCTGGACAGCTTGCTTCCAGTGGACGGATTTTGTCGTGCGATAGCTCGTTTGAAAGCTAAGAGTGAGACAAATTCAGTGAAAGAATCGGCTTGTTCGTATCTGCCTTCGTTTACATGTGAGACGCCATTTAAGATTTTGGGACATTGGTGAAAAACGACAGAGTTAGAATTTGGGACGTTTTGGGCTGTAGCTTCAAAACGAACTATCGGATTGGTAAACGGATGCCAGATTTGGAATCAACTTGATGTTATTGTCCAATGAGGATCATCATCCAATGAGAATCAAGCATTTCTTTATAAATAGCGAGCCTTCCACAGTGAGAATCATTCCATCGTTGAATCACACGAGTGACGGACGCACATTTTCTCTCTCTAGTTCCCTGTTCTATTATCCAACTAAAATGGTAAGTCGCTGCTTCCCTCCCTCTCCTCCCTTGAACGTAAACTTAATACAATCTTTTTTCATTTTCAGACATCTACTCCATCTGCTGCACTAGTAGGACAAAATGGCGGTCAAACGTTACAAGGTTCGCTACGGTCAGATCATCTACAACTGAGGCCAGTGGAAGAAACATCCAAGGTACATAATCCTACACCGCTACAGCGTAAATTTAAACAAGCCTTGCGTTATGATGATCATAGCGTAGTACTCCAAACGGGAATGCTCCCTTCCACGGATGTCAAGATAATGCACAATCAGTATGGGGACTACATACTGATCCCCGTGAGTCCGTACATTCGCCACCAACTTGATATTATTGAGGAGTACGTGACATTAAATATGGACATTCCTACTCCTCTTGCTCAAGAGTGGAAGGCTAGAGATGACAAGGATACTCCCTATAGAAAGATTTGGGATGGTAATCACATTTGCCTACCGGTATCACATTGGTGTACTTACTATAAGAAGGAGGGAGATCATTCAATACCCATCAGATGTGATGAGCTCGGAGAAGGTACTTGGGATATCCTTTTCAAAGTGAATGGGCTATATTATGGTCGACACAAGGATAATAAAATAGCCTCTCTCTCCATGCATATGGAATCCATCCTATATATTCCGAAACCACCCAACGTGGACGACATAATTGATCAAATCCTTAACAGCAGTGGTACGAAGCGCAAGTCGGAGAAGAATGCTACATCAAAACGCAAATCAAAGAAGGAGAATTGCTAGTCCTTTCCTAACTCTACCCTATGACAATTCGCTTATGTGCTTTGAGTGTCGTAGACGTGGTCTTATTAGATACATTTTACTTCTTCGTTGCCATCATATCATTTGTGTATTTTGTCGTGAAAAGCATCGATGTAATTCTTCATTTTGTAATATGTTATAGAACGTTTCCTTAGATGTGTAAATTTCCGTTTTAGGCTTCTATCATCATTTTTATGGATTGTGAGGGTGAACCTGTACAGGAGCTCAGTGCTATTGCTATGAACAATTGGACATATCAGATTGTTAGTGTCTATCATCAACATGCCAACTGCGATCCCAATGTTGATCAATGGGCGAGAAAACACATTCATGGACTTAATCTGAAATATTTTCAAGACTATGGCTTTTCTTGTGAGAGTGCTCTTCTTATTGACTTTAAACGATGGTTAGCTGCTTTCAATGTTATACGCATCTTTTGTAATAATCCTGGTAAGGAGAGGAAAGTATTTCCCAATCTAATCATTGATGATATTTTGCTCCCACCTTGGGATAGTAGAGTGAATCAACATTATCATGAAGTCACAAAACGTTTTAAGGATTTGTGTGTTCCTATTTTGTCTGTTCGTTGTAGTAGCTACGTTCATAACCAATGCTTCTTTCCTCCTTACCTCAACACTGCCAAAGTCCTGTATGGTTATCATTGCTCGCTATATGATAGTTATCAGCTGTATCTATTTTATCTCTTTCAAACCATTGATTTATAATGCATGCTTGTTACCATTATTCAATAAATGTTACTATGAGAAGAGTTGTTGTTTTCATGCAATGGATGGGTTAGTTAAAGGGCGATCATGTCTTTCTCAAACGACTGCGGAACATTACGTTTTCATAGGCAAAGTTTAAAAGGAGCTGTTCAAGATTATGTGATAAATTTTCATAAAGATGAGACCGACATCGAAGCAGTGGTCGATGATGCTAGCACCCTATTTCTAGAGTTAATGAATACATTCTCTGATAGCATTGTCATGGCGCGATTAGTTGCGAAAATTAAGTTTAGTCATTTTGGAAAGGAAGAGGTGGAAAGTCGCTCTTTCCATTTTGCTTCTTATTCAATGGAAGTGGTAGATCACCCCGAAGAATTTTTTAAAAGACATATGATAAAAATTGCTGAACGTCTTAACGCATTTAACCATCATGGTAGCAGTCTAGTGATTGAAGCGATTTCAGATATTCACATTCAACTTTCCATAAAGAAAAATTGAAAATGCAGTGGTACTTGATTGTAGCACAACTGGTTTTCGAGCTATGTCTGCTCACTCTCGAAGTATATTCCTTCTGTACATGCGTCTATTATTTAGAAAAGGCTAGCAAATTCATATCTTCAAAAAGACTTGCTATAGACATCAGTAACGGTGAAACTATGTGTTGCGATGTATGTAAGCGAAAGGATGGAAATGAAAAGCGCATCTTCAAGAGATGTAAGCATGCTTTTTGTCAACGCTGTTTCATACGTAATTGCATTCAACTTTGCCAATGTAACCACTGTGACATTGCTCATTTCGAGTGTCACTTATGTCGCAATAGTTAGTACCTATGCAAATGTGGTAAAGATAGGTTTTAGCAAAGACTAACACGGAAAATGGCGAAACGTAAAATGACGAAACGTAAAAGTCAAAAGTTTTCTTCAGCCATTCAAGCTCTCCGACGAATGAAAGCAAATCAGCGATACAATGCTATACGACATGCTAACGATAAATTCATTTGTGAAATTATTTCTCATGTGAGGAAGTTGAGGACGAAGAAATTAGCGCCAAAACAACGAAAGTTACTTAAGCGATATGCTACGAAATTGCGTTTCATCTCCAATCCTAAAGTCGCCCTTCAAAGAAAGAGGAAAACTCTAACACAAAAGGGCGGTTTCCTTTCAGCAATACTTCCAATGATAGCTCCTGCCGTGGGCAACCTATTGGGAAATATCTTTGGCTCTAAGCGTTAATTATGCAAATGTTGAGTCTCAAAGTAATAAAATGGATTTCAGACTTCAATGTGATAAAGTTCTGACTGTATCAGGTCCATCTCATGCAGGTAAAACTGTTTTCACGCTGAATTTATTGGATAAAAGAAGGGAGTTGTTTAAGGAACCTATCAATCGAGTGATTTGGTGTTATGGTATTTATCAACCGTCGCTGTTTCAGGAATTGCAAAGTCGCAACTTTATTCGACATGAAGGAATTATTCCAGTGGATAAACTTCAGTCTAATGATGTTGTTGTATTGGATGATTTATTAAAAGAAAGTAAGAATTCAAAAGATGTTACAGATATGTTCACTCGCGCAGCACACCATAAAAGGTGTTTTATCATCTATATCACACAAAATTTGTTTCCTGATGGAAAAGAAGCTCGTACACGAAACCTGAATACACACTATTATGCTATTTTCAAGAATCCGCGAGATAAAAGTCAATTTGAAATTTTAGCGCGACAAGTTGCACCCAGAGGATCAAAAGCCTTAATTGAAATTTTTCAAGCAGCTACTGAAAAACCATACGGTTACTTATTCATTGACTTTACGCAAGAGTGTCCGGAAGAATTTAGATTTCGAAGTGATATTTTGAAAACTCCCATGATTATCTACAAACTATGAGTTCTTATTCTCGCATGATTGTTATTCCTCAGGATGAATATGTACAATTGACTGCCATGCAGCAAGTAAAGCAACCTCTTGCAAATCAAATGTATAGGAAAGAAATAGATTATCAGCAAAATGTTCACATCAAAGATCCACATCGTGCTGTATTATTACAATCGGAAACTGTTGAGCAATTGAAAAACTTGAAGAATAAGATGCGTGACTCTGTATCGACTGCTACACCTTTAGCATCTCGCGCACATGCCATATCTCTTTTCAACAGTATTGAACCCCATCTCAATGTAAATGATAGAGGAGAAATCATTACAGATGAAAATAAAGTGATTGATGCTTCACGTTATGAAGACTTGATTCAGTATGCGACACGTAGAAAGCGCCGTCAGGGCTATGTTCCACCTGGTTGGTCATACTTTCTTAAACTATTGAAAAAGCATAATGTGCCAAAATTTGCTTTAAATAATGAGACATTGAAAGAACTTGATTCAACAGTGGCTACTACTCCAATGCTTCAGGCGATGAAAATGCCAACAAATTGGTTTAAGACGTCACCTGCTACATCCCCTCCCACACTCACTAAGCAAACAAGGGGAAGAACTCGACGTAGATCTGTATCGCCACTAAAACTGGTAAAAGGAAAACGTAAAACAGCTCCTCCCAGGAAATACATGTTCTCAGACTATTAATATGAAGCAGATGTGTTGCTTGCCATGTAATGAGCCGCCAGAGGTGAATGTCGTTGTCACTTGCACTTGCTGCGCCAGCTCTCATAATGAAACCCCTAAGCAATGTGAACACGATCGCAAAACCGCTAAAGCTAAATGCTGCAGTTGTTGTAAATGTAGAAAGGGAAGAAAACAAAAAGATGAGAAGGAGGAAAAAGAGTCAGCCGTCATCGACTGAACGTTTGAAGTCAATCTACTATGATGTAAAACATCCGGCAGGATTTGCATCTATCAAGAAATTATCAAAAGCGAGTGGTCTTCCACAATCACAAGTGAAACGATGGTTAAAGGGTCAGGCTACCTATACACTCCACAAACAAGCGAAAAAGAAGTACCGCACCCGCCATTATATTGTTCATGACATCGATGAACAGTGGCAAGCAGATTTGTGCGATGTTGCCTCCATTTCAAAACATAACTCGGGCAATAATTTTATTTTAACCGTCATTGATATTTTCTCGCGTTATGCGTGGGCTCAACCTTTAAAAACTAAAGAAGGGAAAGGAGTAGCAAAAGCATTCCAAACAATTTTTCGAGAAGGTCGCATTCCAAAAAGAATTCAGAGTGATCAAGGAAAAGAGTTTGAAAATCAGCATGTGACAAGATTATTTGAGAGGCATGACATTGAGTTGTTTAGTGTAAAGAGCGCTTATAAAGCTGCACTCGTTGAACGTTTTAATCGCACATTAAAAAATCGTTTGTGGCGACATTTTACTGCCAACTTGACACAAAATTGGACAAAGGTTCTACAAGATACACTCCATGCCTACAATCACTCTATCCATCGTTCTATTGGACTCAGACCAGTAGATGTAAATGCTGACAATGTAGATAAAGTGCGCGAATCATTCCAACGTAAACGCACTCATGTGAAAAGTGATGTGAAAATTGGCGATAAAGTTCGTATCTCAAAAGTGAAAAGTGTTTTTGCTAAAGGGTACCTCCCGAATTGGACAGAGGAGGTATTTACAGTATCAAGGATTAATCAAAAAGACTCTCCGACCACCTACAAGTTGAAAGATTACGATAATGAAGAAATTGAGGGTAGCTTTTACCGCGATGAGATTGAGGTAGTCACTGAAAGTGAAACATATTTGGTAGAGAAAATCATTCGATGTAAAAAACGGCAAGGTGAAGAATGGTGTCTTGTTAAATGGACTGGTTATCCTTCAAGTATGAACTCTTGGATGCGTCGTGCCGACATCTTTCATCTAAGTGATCGACAGTGATTCATGCAAAGTTGTAACTAACAATGTTTAGGGTTTGAGCTATGAATCCAACTGCCTCATTTTATTCACGACCCTCCTACGTAAGTGGTGGAGGACAAATTTACATCGGTGCTCGCCGCCAACGTGGAGGTAGCATACTTGGTGCACTGAAATCTGTTGTAGCACCTCTCATATCCAATGTCGGTAGATCTTTAAAACGAAATGTTTTAAGTAATGCCGTTGGCTTTGCTGGTGATGTTGCTAGTGATCTTTCCAGAGGTAGAAGTTTTAAGAGCAGTTTGTTGAATCGTGGGAAGGAACGCGGTTTAAAAACATTGAAGCAGACCATTGCTGGTGTTACTCAAGGAAAGAAATCACCTAAACGAATGAGAAAAGGAAGGAGGAAACATCGCGGAGCTGGTAAGGTGCGATCTTCAGTCAAAAGGCATTCACGCAAACGTCGCAGAGGCTCTAATCATTCATCAGGCGCTAAACGACGACGCTGCTATAACTTCTAATCATGGAGTGTAAAACTTCCGGTTTTTGTTTGTTCGATCAACAAGCCATACAGACAGATATTCTTAGTTCAAGTATTGTAGATTATCATCCTCGAACAGCTGAGAATGCTGGCCCCATTGAATTTGTTATTCCTGGTGGTAGTGATGACTACATAGATTTGAGTTATGCGATGCTTGATTTGAGGTTTAGAATTCAGCAAGCAGATGGAACTGCTATTGACGATGCACATAAAGTTGGACTGAACAATTTACCATTGACTACATTACTTCGCGATGTTTCTCTAACGATTGGAGAGCAGCAGGTGGAAGGTGGTCAAAGCGATTATCCCTATAAATCATATTTCAATCATGTATCACAGTTTCATCCAGCAGCACAAAAAAGTCATATGGAAGCCATGGGATGGTACAGAGATGAAGCAGGAAAATTTGATGTTGAAACAAACAGTGGCTTTGTAAAGCGATCTGCTATGATTAAAGATAGTAGAGTATGTCAGCTATATGGTCCGCTGAATTTAGACTTCTTTAGACAGTCAAAGTTTTTACTCTGTAATACCAGCATGCGACTCAAGCTGACATTGAATAAGCCTGAATTTGCGCTGAATGCATTTGCTAAAGTTGACAATTTTAGAATTCATGTGGAAGATATTGCACTTTACATTCGTCGAGTAGTACCGAATCCAAGTGTCATTAGAGGGCATGCTGAAGGTCTTAACCGCCAAAATGCCATTTACCCCGTTCAGCATACAAAGCTTCTCACCTTTACAATTCCGAAAGATCAAAAGAGTTTCATGAAAGATGGCCTCTTTCCATCGGAAGCACCGAAGCTCCTCATGGTGGCAATGGTTGAAAATGATGCATTTAATGGTAATATAAAGAAGAATCCTTTCAATTTTAAACACAATCAGTTAAGTGAAATTGCTTTACGTGTTAATGGTGTGAGTCATCCTGGTCCACCCTACAAACCAGATTTTGCTTCGGATCAATTTATGCGCAGTTATGTTGATTTTATGGATGTCTTTGGCTTTTACAATACGGATGATACCAACGGACTGACTATGAAAGAGTTTAAGAGTGGATATACTATTTATGCATTTGATTTGACTGCTGACAGCGATATTAGTGCACCCTATCGTCAAGCGAACGTGCCTCATAATATTCGTTTGGATTTGACGTTCAAAAGAACACTACCTGAGACGATCAATGTATTAATTTATGCAGTCTTCGATTCAAATATTGAAATTACAAAGTATCGTGACGTGATTCTTCAGTATAATCGTTAATGAGTTGGTTGACTGCTGACGATATTAAGACTAAAGTGCAGCGTAATGCAGACGAAGCGACGTTGAAAGCTTTCGATAATGTCTATTCACTCGATACCTTACCACCTGCAGTAAATCACTATCCCATCTTTATTGTGCTAAACACTCATTCACAGAATTTAGGCGGTGAGCATTGGAAAGCGATCTTTATTGGAGAAGACCGACGTGGTGAACTATTTGACTCTCTTGCTCAACCTCCAAATATACCAACACAGCAGTGGTTGAGAAAACATACGCGTCAATATCAGCGAAATGAACGCATACTACAACATCCACTTTCATCAACGTGTGGTGCTTTTGTACTGTACTTCATCTTAAAACGTTTACATGTATCTCGATTTGCATCTGTTATTCAAAACTTTTCATGTAATCCATCCTCTAATGAAAAAATGATTTGTAAGTTCTATCATGATTTGAAATAAAAACATCATGTTGGAAAAATTGTTTTTTATTTTACAATCCGCTGGGTACGTACATACTCAATGAGATAGTCTAGGATCATATTTGCTTGTTCATGAGATTTTAGTCCAGTAATGATCACTTTACTATTATGAAAGATTGCCACATGCACAGGCAACCAACAACTAATGAGAGCTGCAGGAAAAAGTTCGGGTTCATAACACAAACTGTAACTGCTGGTACGAATCTTCAAAAATGATAGACTGTCACTCAATTGAGTAGAGATCACCATATTGTCCACAGTCAGATTCGACATCACACACCTCTCCCTCTTCCATATCCGACGTAGTAGTCTCTGTAGCTCTAAGCGCATTGACTGCGCCGATGAATGAGAAAGGGCGCCGAGAATCTGTACAGTCCCATTTGGGAAGAGTTGAAGATTCCGTGAATTGTTCATCTTCACCACTAACATTTGAGGACGGCCCGGGTAATACTTGCTGTTTGGAAGCTGTTGGCGTAATGTTGTGAGATCGATTTTGGTGTAGAGTCTGAAGCGACGGAGAATGTTGACGATGGTGTAGCGATGGCGCTTCATGATGAAAGAATGAGTAAATTGAGCGATGTACCTTCCTTTTATACTTTTCCCAACTACCTTGATGAAATGTGAAGTTAGTATGAAGTTGGGAATGATAGAGTTGAATTCGCCGATTGTTGACGCGCAGCCAGATGCGATTTCCAATACGTGAATGTCTTTTCATATAGAAGTATTTCAAGTCCTTCATGATATGATGTAGAGATTGAAAATGACGATAAGATAAAACAAACTCTCTTCTCACATTTCCAGTTGAATCTTTGAAATAGACGTTTCGATCATGATCCGTTTCAATATGTTGTAGGGAATCTAATTTCCAACTCATGGTGCGTGGTAATCATATCTGATTAAGATTTGCATAGTAGGGCGATGAACTCACGACGAATAAATGTCATGATGGAGCGATGTATGTATCTTCTATACTTCTCCCAATTGTATTTGCGAAATGAGAAACAGTTTGCGGAATGAGAATGGTAGATTTGAATTTCATTTCTGTAATGTTGAAGCCAAACTTGATCACCCAAGGAGATGAATCTTAATGTTTCAAAATATTCCAAATCCCTCATGATATCATTGAGGTTGACAAATTGTCGCCATGTTAATGTAATTCCTCTTGATGTATGACCATGAGAATTTTTGAAATGTACGTTTCCATCACGATCAACTCTGATATATTGTAGAGAGTCCAAAATCCAAGTCTTCATGATGTTATGCAAAGTTGCAGATTAGCAATATAAAAATGTCGTTTTATCATATTTTGCTTAGCAATGCGGCTACAAAGAGATTTACTAGCAATCGAGCCGCACTCTTTTCTACTCCCATTGATCATGCACAACAGCTAAATGGGAATTGGGAAGTGGGTGTCACTCAACTTGTTTATAGCAACTGTGTCTATACTTTTGATCATGAGGTGATGACTATTAATATGAGGCGTACAGCTGCTTATCAATGTGAAAAGGGGTGCCGAGTATACATTCCACAGTGGCCAAAGAAAGATCTCTTATCATGTAAAAAGTTTATATATGATTTCTTGAATAAAGCGTGTAAACATATTGTCCAATTTACTCCGCACAATGATGATTATAATTATGTACATCATGTAGTTGAGAAAGATTGGATTGTTGGTTTAAGTCCAAGTTTAAGAAATGATTTAGGCTACCTCGCTAGCGCCTTAACAAGCTATGATAATTTTAACGTTAATTACCACATAAGTGGTCATAAACAGTTAATATATCGAGAGGAAGCTTATTATGTAGATCTTATTCCAAGAAATGAGAAGACGTTGGTGAAGAAGATTGTGATTAAGCCAAGAAAGACAAACATGACTCCTGAAACATTATTGAAGAAATTTAATTATCTCCTTCGAGTTGATGACAAACAAGTGGCAACATTGACTTATATTAAATCATCTAATCATATTGCAATAAGCAAATTAAATGATGATGATCTAGTATTAGTTTGTTCAAAAGATTTTCATCAGTTCTTACGACATCGTTCTGCAGCTGTTCATGGAAAATCTGATATGCAACATTTACCATGTGAAAGGTCAAATCAATTTGATACAGAATGGGCCGTATCTTTATACAGAAAGTGTGTAGAGCCTTTTGGTGGCTTCTTACATGAAACAAGAGTGTTGATGCCTCGCATTATTACTTCGGTTAAATTGGTTGTAGATTATTTAAATGAAGTGATTAATGAGCAACATATTTCATTTTCTGAAAAAGAAGGTACTTTGTCTCTCACTATAAATGGAAAAGGTATTGAACTAATTATGGATAAAACTCTAATGGACATTTTGGGTTTTGATCAAAATATCTTTAAAAGTGGTACTGTAACCAAAGCTAGCGCAGACATGTCGCTATCGCGTCGTATTAACTATTTTCAGATATATTCCAATATTGGTGAAGATGTACGTGTGGGAGATGTTGAAGCTCCATTGCTAGCAATGATACCATACCAGCCAAAAAGCTGCAGTATTTTATCTGAGCATACTTTCAAGAAAGTGCATTATACAAAGCTGAAATCAAACTACATCCCACAAATTGATATTGCCATTTATGATGATGCTGGTGCGTTGATTCCTTTTCATAAAGATGCTGTGACAAGTATTACACTCCATTTCCGAATGAAGAGTTAATGCAAAAGTATGCTAATATATTTTTCCAATGTGAATAATATGGAAAGTGAAAATAAGGACTCGTTTCTAATCTACTTGCCCAGTAATGCTTCTATGAATAAATTTCCCAAAAATAAACCATCAGACTATCGAGTAGAATTAAATCGGCCACTGCATTTAGAAGGTGAATGGGAAGTTGGCGTTTCTAGTATTTGCTATGATAGCAATATTCAGAATGTGAATGATTTGGAAGAAATGATATTGACTCCTCGCACCCATGATGGAATAACGATGAATAATGCATTTCAGTTCCCATACAATTTAACATCAGATGGAAAGTGGAACTATGAATGGATTCAGATAAAATCAGATTCTTATGAGCCATTTGGGAATGAGAAAATTATTAAGGCATTCAACAGTGGTAATACTTCCATCATGAAGAATAAAAATCAGAAAGCTTATGAGTTTACTATCTATCATTGGAGTGGGAGACAGTTCCTCCGCTTTCATTCTTTTACTAAAGGTCTTACGCTGAGGTTGGATAGTGAATTCTATCCACATCTTGGTTTTGGTCATGGACTACATCTAACGTCAATTGCTACTGCAAATGTTAAAAAAGTTTATTCAACTCGAATCAACAAATTTCATTATAGATTTAAAATATTTGATGAAGATGTTGTAGAATGTGAAGAACGCATCATTTTGAAAAAGCGTGGTGTTCAACCTTTATCACTTATTGAGTTAGTAAAACGATGGAATGAGACTGTGGGTAAGAAGTATGGAGAGAAAATTATGGCGGACAAAAATAAGTTGGTTATTCAGAAATATAATGACAAACTTACAGTTTATTTCTCTCCAACCTTGCGTCATTTTGTAAGACATTATACGCCTATTATTGGAAGCGGTGTGGTGTATGGTTCTCATGAATATCACACTAAAGCTGATTCAGTTAATGATGAATGGTGGGTGGACATCTATGGCGATCGCATCAAGAAAATTTACCAGTCTTATGAAGAATCTAAAGTTGCTATCAATATAATGCCGCGTCTATATCATACAGTTGAAAGCTTCATTCATGTAGTAAATCCTTATATACAACAGAAGTTGAAGCATGTGATGAAAAGTAAATATGATGTAAAGACACACCACATTTCGTTTTCAATTGAAAAACAACGCGTTGTTCTGAAACTGGGTGATGACATTCAATGTCAATTGAGTAAAAATTTGAAAAAACTCTTTGGCTTTTCAATGCTACAAACTGTGTTTGCTGCTGCGCATACGATTGGTATAGAAACACCAATGACACTTGATAAACATGAACAACACCTTTACATTCAAAGTGATTTGATTTTACCTATTTCTGTTGGCGAGAAAAAAGAATACATTTTACGTGATTTCATTCATGATAAAGACGCTTCATATGGAATAGTCGAGAAGATGTTTGAATCTATTTTCTATCATCCCGTCGTCAAACAAACTATACCCTCTATTGCTATCAAAATTACCAATGGTTTACAAGAGTGTATCCATGTGAAAGATACTAAATCCCTCGTAACTTTAGTGTTTCGGAAAACAAAGTGAAGTCATTGTGATATGTTTATTGAAATAAAAATATGTATATGAAAAAGTCTTTTCACAGATATAGGGGGAATGGGCTGACTGTAGGCATATATTCACAAGGAAGAAACGATCTCATGCGATACATAAAACAACCATGTATATCTACAAAAAGCAACATCAAAATACTGAGTTAAAGTTGATTATGTCAATACATCTCCTGAATGTGGTAGCGTGAGTTTTATTCTTTTGGGTGGAGGTATGTTTGTGTCAGGATGTCCATGTGGAAGAGATGTGTTATGTCCTATCCAACACCTCTTATCCTCCCATGCCGAAAGTGCTCGTTTCTTGAACGTGTACGTTTTCACAGTATGAACTTGAGATTTTAAGATTGTCATATTGACAAACGTTATAGTTTTATTTTTATAGGCCTTCTTATAGGACCGATGTTTCATTTTATGAACAATGGATTTTGATATACCTTTAGCACGCTTAATACTATCTGCACATTCTTTTAGTTTCATGGAATACATTTTAGGACGGAGGAGAATCATTTCATCTATTTCCTTTCCTGCTGTTTCATCCTTAAAACAACCAAGTTTGGCTTTATTCTGTATGGAATAGAGTGGATGAGTGGGATTGTAGTTAGATGTATCGAAATATTTTTCTAATGACTTACCTACTTCATTAAAATTTAAATCTTTTTGAGTGGTAATTCCTAAAAAGAAACTATCTGTATCACCACCCAGCAAGCGAACCTCTTTTACGAGAGGGCATGGTTTTAATATTTTGTAGAAGAGTTGATACATTTCAAGCTTGGAATAATCTAAAACGGCTTGCCCAATATAGATGGGTTTGCACAACTCAACTTCTGATTTAATCATTTTAACACCTACAAGATCCTCATCGATGATGTCTCTGTCAATGAAAAGAGGTGATGAGGTCAATTTGTGATATTTTTGTTCATCAACGACTAGTTTGTAATTCATACGTTTTCTAACATCCTCCATGGTCTTTCCGAATAGACTATTATTCTTATATTTATAAAAATCCTTTTCAAAATTATTTTGGGCGAGTGCACGTTTTTGACTGTTACTATCTATGTAGGGTTTGAGGAAGGCTTTCTGTCTAAATTTGATAATGCGGTGAACTGACTTTAGAAGCATGCCCATTTCTAAATAGAATTTTAATATGCAGAAGTGTACGAGATAATTTTTCTTATCATATTGGGTGAGTAAAAGTTTGCGGCATGGTTTGTACCTTGGCTGTCCACACTCTGTTAAGTTATTATGAAATTGTGACATGAATGGTGAAAACATATCTTCAGTCACTTCGCCAGATTCAGGTGCGAGTGGGAAATCAGCAGTTTTATTTTTAATACTATTTGGATAAATCAAATCCACTTCAAAATAATATCCCCAATCACCTTCATCTGGAATATTCAGTATGTTTGAAGGGTTGGAGTAATACTCAAGCTCATTTTGATTTAACCAACTAAACTCGGAATGAGGTAGTGGTTTAGACAGTGAACTGCCATATAAATTATTTTGGTCATAGTACTTTAGGTGGATATGATCATCACCTACTGTTTCAGATTTTATATGATGTTTATTTACAAATGTGAGACCACCGCGTATTCCGCGCTCAAATATATTATACATCTCCGGGTCTTGTAAGAGATGAATGGTCTCACCAGTCATTTTAAAGGCTGATTTAAAGGACATGGCTGGTAGACTGACAAAGTGGATAGGATCTAATTTGTCTTCTTCTAATGCCACTCGTCGAAACTCCTGAAAGACATCAGCCAGCAAAATGACATCTAATTCTAAGTAAGCGATCATATAATCGCCAAACGTTTTACAATTAAATTTTAACCATGCCTCTTGAGCATGTTCATAGTCCTCTACTGGACAATCTTCACCCGTCAAATCGTTTTTGAATTTGTCAATGGAAGGAAGGGTTGTTTCATTTAGTTTAGACATTGAGCTAAAATACGCATAAGGAAAGACTCCTTTGCGAGTGATTATTTCATCCGTTAAGTTTGGATAGTGTTTCTTTAAAGTTTGACTATGGGGAAGAAACTTGAGATTACGAACGAGAGAAGCTAGTGACGCTGACATGAATTGAAATGAATCTAAAAATTTTATTTCGAAGAAGACTGTCTTATTTTCTTTAGTTTTATCTACTGGTACTTTTGCTGTCATTGCCATGAATTTTTCTCTCGTTTGTGCTATTACATTAAACTGCCACGATTTCATCTGGCTCAACCCTCCTTTTATGAGCATATGACTGTCATAGCCCTTAAAGTTATGAAAAATGACGGGTAGTACACGACGTCTCAACCTAAGTGAAAAGTTACATTTGGAGCAGAGTGCGTTTCTAAATTTACCAGTGATGTGATCATGATCACGCACTTTCTTAATTTTATCGTCATCAAACGTTTTATGACATTTAGGACAGGATGTGCAACTTTCAAATTTTTGTTTGTCTTCATCTGACATATGTAGTGACTTACGCTGCAATTGGGAATCATATGATTGTTGAAATTTTGCAGCTTTATCGAGAAATTCTAGAAATTTTGAAATGCAATCTTCACCTTGCCAAGTATGCATTTTGTTTTGTCTATTCCTAAAGTGGTCATGCCATACTTCATAGCAGGATATGGCTGCTGGCTTGTGGATGATATCATCAATGTAGCATTCTATGTCTGCGTAAATGACACGCAGGGGACTTAATTCGTCACCATTATCCCTATGTGAAAATATTTTATCTTTGGGCATGCGTTCCATTTGTAATTTACCTCGCTTGCACCATTCATAGTGAGTTTCAAATTTATCTTTACTCCAAAATGAGCGGATGCAGCGGTCGCATACAAAATGTTCACCTCTTTTAGAGTGCCCCAAGTGAGTGTACAAGCGAGAGATTTTGGGAATACCACAGTAGTGCCATTCCTCGCTATCATCTTGTTTTACTAATAAGAGGTTGACTACACGTTCATAACAAGTTGAACGTGAATTATAGCGGGCACCCTTCAACCCCTTCTCCCACACGTGAACGACAATTTTAATCTTATTATGTTTTTCGAACGTTTCTACATCTTTGATTTTCATGTTGTTACTATCACAACCTTCAAAGTCTAGTTCATCCTCCCACTGTCTATAGCTATAGGTGCGATCTCGATGCGCGTTGATATCATTATAGTGAAGGATGGATAGGACTGCATATTTGAAACACTGTGATTTACAATCAACATTGATGACAGCTTTCTTATTATACAACGTTTTTGGAAGTTTAAATGTGCCTCGAGCTGCATGACTTTCTAATAGGGAAATTTTGAATATGGCTGAGTCCACACCATCAAAAATGAGAGCGCTGTCGCGTTGATTGAATTTATCTACATTTGATTTTAAACATTGAATGTGAAAATTTAGCCAAGACTCGCAGTCTACAACTTCGGTTGCGGAAGAGGAAGGAATATGAAACTGTATTCTCTCCGTCACTTGACCCGTTTGAAAATCTATTTTAATATATTTTAGTTTAAGGTAGATGAGCGCCTTCATTCTAAAATTGTCTAAATTATTGAAGAGCGCTTCGATAATGTTAGAATTTTGAAGGAGCCACTCAGGAAAATCTACTATTTGAGTATTGGACTCCATGAAGTAGTCGCGTACTAAATTATTATGTGAAACATTAATGAGGGAGATGGTAGAGGTACCGTTGGTGTAGTGATCATTTGCATGCGTGTGTTGAAGTCTGTGCGAAGATCGCTGAAAGTGACTATCAAAAGAAAGAGGGCACAAATCGCAAGGAAAGGAGATGTCATCGTCAGAATCAACTTCACCTCCGGAGATTGACGCCGCTTTGCGTTGACACACACGTTGTTTGATGTGTCGAAGGAGACTGTGCTTCCTTGTAAACATATGTCCGCAGTCGGCACATTCCCACTCGTTGCCTTGCCGCGAGAGTCCTGAGCTGGAACTCACATCACCTGAAAGAGAAATCATTCTTTCATCTCTGTTCAAGCCTCAGTGTAGTGTTACAACCTACCTTGACTCAATAACTCTAAACTTTCCTCGAGAAGAGAGGGCGTTGGTGATGAAGTTGATGTCTGAAATTGAGGAAGATGCTATTAGTCACACGTTTGAGGGAGATGAGAGGAAATTTTCAACTTACCATTTCAACGAAATCAAGTTTAAGGTTGATACTTCTACAAGATAGAGACTTCACTCAAATAATAGTCAAAGAGAGAGATCGTGCGTTCGTCACTTGTATGATTCACAGATTAAATGAAATGACCTGAATGTTACTTTGCTTATATACTTTCATCCTCTTCATTCATTGGATGTTCATTCTGATTGGCTGCTTGTGTATACTTAAGAATTAGAAAAATGTTAAAGTTATCATTATTCAAAGTCAGCATTTCAAAGACAACATGACAAGTCCTCCAACAACACCAAATACCGCATTGGAGTTCTCCTCTCCATATACATCAGCAAAGGTGCTCGTTACACCAAATGCACCAAGAAAGGCGAAGGTGGAGAAGACATACAATCTCGACAATATACGAAAGTTATCATTATCGGAGGAGGATGAAGAGGAGTTGCCCGACCTAACAGGCATACGGTGGAAATATTTACAATATGATGCCGAAGGGGTGATGGAGATGACCAGCAAGTCGCACTTGCATCAAATATGGGAGTGGTACACCCCTAACTCCCAACCGCGAACCGTGGCGGAGTGGGCGTACATTGAGAAAGTGAGGGACGCTGCAGAAGAACGTTTAAAGCAGCTCAACTGTTTTTGTAATCTATGTGAAGTCAGACTCTGGGACGATATTGACGATGAAGACCTTTTGAAATACATGCCATAATAAATGTTTATTTCGTATTATCTTTGCTTTCATACTGACTTACTTGAATGGGGTTTTAGTGAATAATTTAACCATGTATACTTTTTCATTTGGAAATAGTAGCACGCTTAGTTTAACTTGTAAATCTTATAACATTTCATATGGACGATGATGGTAGATGAAATAGTGTCAAATAAATTAAGATAGCTTACACTTCTGATACAGGGATAGCAATCGACTGCGATCCATGTGTAAAGAGCTTGTTAGACTACGGATGGGCTTAAGTGGATGATTTAACCATGTATACTTTTTCATTTGGAAATAGTAGCACGCTTAGTTTAACTTGTAAATCTTATAACATTTCATATGGACGATGATGGTAGATGAAATAGTGTCAAATAAATTAAGATAGCTTACACTTCTGATACAGGGATAGCAATCGACTGCGATCCATGTGTAAAGAGCTTGTTAGACTACGGATGGGCTTAAGTGGATGATTTAACCATGTATACTTTTTCATTTGGAAATAGTAGCACGCTTAGTCTAACTTGTAAATCTAAAAACATTTCATATGGACGATGATGGTAGATAAAATAGTGTCAAATAAATTAAGATAGCTTACACTTCTGATACAGGGATAGCAATCGACTGCGATCCATGTGTAAAGAGCTTGTTAGACTACGGAAGAGAGAAGTGTGTTATGTTGCGTGTGGCGCGTGAGTGTCCTCCCATTTCATTCCATTCATCAATTCGTCTCATTGATAGAGACAGGTAGAACTCATGGTTCTCATAACGTATGCAATGGAAAGTTTTAGGCAACCTTCGACAGTTGGCTAAATGTCGCCCTGACGCGAATGCATGCTACGTTGAGACAGAGGCAATCACTTGCAAACATGACGCAGAGAGGTTTAACAAGATTGACCATTGCCGAATGTCCCTTGCGGTATACATAGCTACGGGTTTCACCGCCGCCCTTTACAGGAACGCCCGTCGAAAGGAAGTATTACACCGAACTTCATTTGCAACGTTCAAGTTGACTGATAGCAGATTCAACTTAATGATAGTATTCGCCAGTCCGAAGACTGCCCAGGGCAAACCGCGAGGAGGTTCTATCATGTCTTGCCCCATGGTGGCCCTTAAGAGAGCCGATGGTTCGTTCTCGGGAGTAACAAGATGACTATTGGCTTGAATAGTCAATAGGTATGACGGTTAGGTTCTCGTATACCCTATACCGCCTAAGCCGTGGTGGTGCATCTGGCACCTTTCGGATGCGGGTGGTATTTGGAGTCCACACCTCATCCGTCCAAACGATCCTCTTGATCTTCCCCTTCTTCTCATCCTCATCCCACTCGTCGAGGATGACGAACTCGGGAATGTCGTTGTCTTCATCAGTGAAGACGGGAATATTGTCGGCAGATGTCGCTTCCATCGTGACTTCAAATTGAATGAGAAGCGCTACAATCTTCTGGCTTATATAGGGTTTTCAACAATGAATTGCTCAACAGCGAATCAGAATGCTTCAGGGATAGCAATCGACTGCATAATGTTCAAGTTGACTGATAGCAGATTCAACTTAATGATAGTATTCGCCAGTCCGAAGACTGCCCAGGGCAAACCGCGAGGAGGTTCTATCATGTCTTGCCCCATGGTGGCCCTTAAGAGAGCCGATGGTTCGTTCTCGGGAGTCGTCATCCTACAGCCTACCAATTCTGCTGAGAGAGTCAAAGACTCTCTCTTTGGTAGCACTGTCGACTTCCACACTAACTGGCATGTGAGTATAGAGTGGAATGTAGCGCCATTCCGTTGGATTGGCAGCAGTTGCTGTCATCGGATTGCCAATCCGAGCAAGATTGTTGTGGACTCTGTCTTGCTCCTCTAGCCTGACGAACTCCTCAAATAAATTTCGCGGCCTTAACTGCGGTCCGCGAGGAGAGCTGACTTGACTGTTCGGCGTCTGCATGATTGAAATGAAATGAAATGAGAGGCAGTGGTTTATATACCCCTCTAACGCGACGCAACGTTCAAGTTGACTGATAGCAGATTCAACTTAATGATAGTATTCGCCAGTCCGAAGACTGCCCAGGGCAAACCGCGTGGAGGTTCTATCATGTCTTGCCCCTAGGTGGCCCTTAAGAGAGCCGATGGTTCGTTCTCGGGAGTAAATTGATGGGGTGGTGAAGGCAGGCAAAGATCTGCAATGAAAATGATATGTATTAGAATAGGATATACTATCTTATTTACTTTTTTCACTTACCAAGTTAGTCATCCTTAGGCAGTCTCGCGGGCTTCCTGATTGAAAATTTGTGGAGATGCCCGCGCATTCTTAGTGTAGCGTGGAGGCATTTCTTGCTCGGATGTCCATGATAGCATACAATGCTTTCGTCCAGGCTTTTATTGACGAGGACTTCGCCGGCCAGATGGTTATCCCGAATAGGGATGTGGAACTCAAACAAACGATCCTCATTCACACGTTCCCACTCATCCCTCATGCGCTCCAACTTCTCACACGCCTGCCTCTCATCACCCCGCCGAGCCACAGTCCTCTCCAACTCAACATTCCTCGCTCTCAACACACTCATCTCCTTCATCATCTCCTCAAACTTCGCTTCTGCCTCTCCCATTCTCCTCTCCGCAGCACTCGCCCTCTTCTCACACTCATCATTCTTGTCTTCCAACACTCGCACATTCTCCTTCAACTCTTTCACAACACGCCTCATACGGATATTCTCATCTGCCACCTCCTTACATTTCACCTCCTTCATTTTCAGCTCACTCAACTCACTCAACGTTCTCTCATTCACCTTCCTCAAACTTTCATAGCGATCTACCAACAAAGCATGTGCCGCTTGCTGCGACACATGCTTCTTTTCCATGTCCTCATCCCACCGCGCCGACTGCTTCCGTACCCCACCACCCTTCACTATTGGGGAAGATGAGCTCTTCGGGGGGTCGCTAATAACAATATTGGATACCTCCGATGACGAAGAGCTCAACTTCCTCACACACTTCCTCACTCGCTCCCTATCCAAATCCACATCATCCTCATCATCACTCTCAAACACTCTCTTCCGCCACTTGTCAGCCTTCAAACCGGCCACAGCATTCTCTACCTCATTCTCCACAGCATTCCCACTAGCATTCTCCACAGCATTCCCACTAGCATTCTCAACAACATTCCCACTAGCATTCTCAACAACATTCTCAACAACATTCGCAACATTCGCCAACATTCGCTCCCTCTCTTCCACAATCAACTGCGTAAATCTCAAATCGGTCACCAACCCTCCTACACACTCACCATGCCTCCGATAAAACTCGGCCTCCTGCCCAACAACCAACAGCACCCTGCACTTCACACAGGCAATCCTATTCAGGATAACCATGTGGTCGGCCCCTGCCTTCCTTATGTGGTCCCTGAGACCGTCTCGGCGGTTGATTCTACCGCATACGCACATTTTAATATGAAATTTCTTATTTCTATCGTTGTTCACCATTTTTGCTGTCAGTACTCAGATTTCTCGTTAACTGTAAGATAATGAAATTAGTATAAGTTTTGAATCATGTAGTACAGTCATATTCCTAAAGCATTACACTTAGTCAGGAATGATAGATGTGAGTGTAGTGAGTGGCACTCGATCCCGTCGACAGCCCGAAGGCCTTGTACCGATCACTAGGGAAGTGAGAGATCTTCCCCGATACCCGCTCTTTACAGCTAAAGACATCATTGTCACTGCCCCGAAGTGGTAACAGGAACGCCGAGTCAAAGGTAGTGATCAGTAGCTGGGATCTAACCCCTCAAAGCTGCCTTAGTTAAATTTCTGATAGCAGATTTGAATGTAGTATACAGCCTAGAACATAATATCATCATTCAACATTCAACTTAGTCAACATTCAACATAATATCAACACTTAGTGAGGAATGATAGATGTGAGTGTAGTGAGTGGCACTCGATCCCGTCGACAGCCCGAAGGCCTTGTACCGATCACTAGGGAAGTGAGAGATCTTCCCCGATACCCGCTCTTTACAGCTGAAGACATCATTGTCACTGCCCCGAAGTGGTAACAGGAACGCCGAGTCAAAGGTAGTGATCAGTAGCTGGGATCTAACCCCTCAAAGCTGCCTTAGACTTAGTTAAATTTCAAATCTGATAGCATATTTGAACTCAGGATACTTGAAAACCTTAGTCTATATGTTAAAACTTTGAAAAAAGTGAAAATTAAGAATTTTTAAAAAATTCCGCATTTTACTACTCATACTACTTTTAAAAAATTTTATCAGTAGTAAAGACACTATCAAACTCTATCATACAAACTTTGAAGTAGCAAGATAGCTTGCCTACTTCAAAAGATAGAGTCCTTTGCACCCGATATCGGGAGCTCAGAGCGACGACCGTCGCTTACCTCGTCTTTCGATGAAGTGATCAGACTTACGTTGTCGGGGGTTTATATATGCTCGGAAGAAAACTTAAAATGGCTCTATCTCCGAAAGTATTCATCGTAGCGACATGCGGTTTGTTGCAAACGATTTGTCTCATCATTCTTTACAATATGACACCTGAACCATTCTCATATGACCACGGGAAGTTGGTCCGCCAGCACATGTCCATGTAACATGCCACAAGTGAAAAAATTCCTAAGTGTGAGAGCTCCAGTGTGGTGAAAATTTTGAAAAATTTAAAACTTCCGAATTTCAACCTGGGACCTTAACCAAAACATTTTTCACCAAATTTCACTGACCTCCCCCCCCCCCTCGTTCAGAGAAATTTGATGAAAAATGTTTTGGTGACGGTCCCAGGTCGAAATTCCACACTTTGGAAAATTTTCAAAATTTTACCCATACAAAGTCACTCTGACACTTAGGATTTTTTCAGGTGAGCGAGCTCCGACCTAAAATCTTGTAACCGCTCTAACTTTTGAACGAAGACAGATAGGAACAAGCCGATTCTTTCACTGAATTTGTCTCACTCTTAGCTTTCAAACGAGCTATTGCACGAGAAAATCCGTCCACTAGAAGCCAAGATAGAAGCTAGCTGTCCAGGGGGGGGGAGGTCAGTGAAATTTGATGAAAAATGTTTTGGTGACGGTCCCAGGTCGAAATTCCACACTTTGGAAAATTTTCAAATTTTTACCCATACAAAGTCACTCTGACACTTAGGATTTTTCAGGTGAGCGAGCTCCGACCTAAAATCTTGTAACCGCTCTAACTTTTGAACGAAGACAGATAGGAACAAGCCGATTCTTTCACTGAATTTGTCTCACTCTTAGCTTTCAAACGAGCTATTGCACGAGAAAATCCGTCCACTAGAAGCCAAGATAGAAGCTAGCTGTCCAGGGGGGGGGAGGTCAGTGAAATTTGATGAAAAATGTTTTGGTGACGGTCCCAGGTCGAAATTCCACACTTTGGAAAATTTTCAAATTTTTACCCATACAAAGTCACTCTGACACTTAGGATTTTTCAGGTGAGCGAGCTCCGACCTAAAATCTTGTAACCGCTCTAACTTGTGAACGGCTGGTCCGATTGACTCGCAACAAAAAATGTTGTCGAGCAGTTTTTTCTCCTCTTTCAAACGAGTAGCTGTAAGACAAAATCCGTCCACTAGAACCAAAGTTAGAAGATTGTTGTCGGGGGGGGGGGGGGTCAGTGAAATTTGATGAAAAATGTTTTGGTGACGGTCCCAGGTCGAAATTCCACACTTTGGAAAATTTTCAAAATTTTACCCATACAAAGTCACTCTGACACTTAGGATTTTTCAGGTGAGCGAGCTCCGACCTAAAATCTTGTAACCGCTCTAACTTGTGAACGGCTGGTCCGATTGACTCGCAACAAAAAATGTTGTCGAGCAGTTTTTTCTCCTCTTTCAAACGAGTAGCTGTAAGACAAAATCCGTCCACTAGAACCAAAGTTAGAAGATTGTTGTCGGGGGGGGGGGGTCAGTGAAATGTGATGAAAAATGTTTTGGTGACGGTCCCAGGTCGAAATTCCACACTTTGGAAAATTTTCAAAATTTTACCCATACAAAGCCACTCTGACACTTAGGATTTTTCAGGTGAGCGAGCTCCGACCTAAAATCTTGTAACCGCTCTAACTTTTGAACGAAGACAGATAGGAGCAAGCCGATTCTTTCACTGAATTTGTCTCACTCTTAGCTTTCAAACGAGCTATCGCACGACAAAATCCGTCCACTGGAAGCAAGCCGTCCAGGGGGGGGGGACGTCAGCCGAAAATTTTTTCTCTCCGATTTCGCTGGAAACATCCTTCCTAACCCAAAATTTCACGTAGATTCCGAATCTGGCCTCCGTTTTCTCATCCGATGCTTCGTTTGGGCGCTACACACCAAAACGTCCCAAATTCTAACTCTGTCGTTTTTCGAAAAATGTTGAAAATTTTTTCTCACCGATTGCCTTGAAACTCACCCTACCGATGCAGAATTTCACGCTGAATCCGAATCTGACCTCCGTTTTCTCATCCGACCACTCCTTCCACTCGAAACAACCCATTTTACAACCCAACATTCAGCAGATTGCACCAAAAACATCACACACTATAGCCTCAAGACTAATCCTGGCGGTCGCCCACGTCAACCTAGACGGTCGCCCACGTCAACCAGGCGGTCGGACCAACTCACCCGAGTCTAACACTCTGTCGTTGCAGAGGGGGGGGGACGTCAGCGAACATGTTGTGAACGTGGACCCACCCGGCCGGCACACCACGACAGACCACAACCTCTGTCGTTCCAGAGGGGGGGGGGACTCAGACACGAAGCACCACGGCGGCCGACCACGACACTCTGCCGTGCCAGAGGGGGGGGGGACGCAGCGATGGCCGCCATCTTGCGCGGTCCAGAAGTGGAGTTTTGCTTACTACTGGCATCTGTGACAATGCCAATTTCCTTAGATTGTATTGTAGGCTCTTGTGCAGTCCCCCCACCTACATTTTTCAAAACAATCGATTATTCAATTTGATCAATTTTGATTGGAGGGATAACTCTTCACACTCACACGAATGACCTGACTACAAGTCCTCACATGGCTATAGCAATAAGCGACCCAGCCACTTCTAGTAGCGCCCTATTATTTTAAAGGTATCTCATTCACAATGAATTTCCTTTGACTTCAAAATTCAAAGGGTATATTTCAATGCGAAAAACCCGAAGGCAAATTACAATGTTGACTTGCTGACGAAGTTTGCGACCATGACATCGCAATTACCCACGTAGATTTTTACAACAGCACGGAATGCTTCACTCAAACCGGTGATGCTGAAACGGACATCCAATGGTGCTGCATCTTTTGACCAGAGAAAAAATGGGAGGGGGAGGACTGCACAAGAGCCGTATCGTGTAATAATATTTCCCCAAATGTCATAGACCTGTGGATTTCAAGAATTTTCATTACTATTTTTTCCGTCTGTCAACGCTTTATGCTGATATCATGCTGACTTATATGTAAACAATAAAAAAAGACTGAGACGCTCTCAATAAAGGCGCCTTTTGACCTCCCTTTTCTATTGTCTGTGACATTAAACCGCACGCGCATTCGAAAGCTAGCAAAGTAGATGGGATTTCTGCTCGGTGCTCGCAGTCAAATTTTTATTATGCATAGCACCCTGCAACATACTGTGTGATACTCCGAGTTCAGTTTCATCAGCCTAACCATCATCAGAGGAATAGTGGTAATGTGTTATACATAAATTGAATATAATAATATACATGAATCATTGATGAATTATTTAGTGCAACTTTACGCCATAATGAAAAATACGAAATTAATATAATGTAAGTTAGGCCTTAACTTATTAAGTATGCTGCATAGAATTACAAAACTTGTCCTAAATTAGATATTTTTAATTTTTTTAAGTATAATTTTCAATTGTACATTTCTAGCCTACACTGCAATGAGGCTATCTAAATTTCAATTTCTACAGATGATGAGTCGTGGGCTACCCACCGATCATATTATTCATGGACCAACAGACTATTGAATAAAGGCAATAACAAATAACATTAACAACCTAAGCTAGCCTATATACACTTTAATATTCAATAAAGCAATTGATATTTTTATTGATACGGTATATTTGGCTATATAGCCGATACCCTTTCCATGTTCGAGTAGATCCAGTTTCATATTCAAGCTTTGTTAAAAAGCTTATACTACTATTCGGCCCCTGTGACGGCTAATTAGGTATATCATCTTCACTCATGTGTTCTTATTTAATGTAGCCTCGTAGTAGACTGGTTGCAGGCTAGGCCAATTTATATTTAGCCAGTGCGGGAGATCTTTATCTAATTTAACCAATCCTGGCTATAACTTTATTTTATCTTTCAGAGATAGTCAATTCATGCAAAAATATATGACAAGTATTTTATTTGTCATTATATTAGGCTATTATCATTTTTATTATTAACTTAAGTCGTTGCTTGTTAATGAAAACTAATTTGATGATTGTAGCAAGCCTCTAAAGGCCACACCGTTATCCAAAAAAACCGTTCAACGGATCCAGGATAACCAGCATAGATAGAACCTGAATTTGAAGTCGGAGCCGGAGCCGAGCCGGAGCCTTTCACATCAGTGTCGTGGAGCCGGAGCCGGAGCCGATGAGATAACGCATCGGCTCCACAGCTCTGCGTACAAGTATAGGTAAAATCTTGCGCTTTGAAAGTCGCAATATACGTGTACTTCAACTGAGCAATCGATCTTCAATGACTGTCGAAACATTTACGATTTGAGATTTAAGATTAACATTTAAGCTCGTGCTTGGTAATTGCTCTTGCAATGAATCAATATGGTCAATGAATATTTCACAATCAAATCCCATGTTTTTCCAAGCCGCCTACATATTATCCGCTGTATTATTGCTCCAAGTTGTCGAAATTTAGCAGAGTCAAGTACTCAACATTTGTTCAAAAAGCCCGTTTCAAGTATTGTTTCAACGTTGTTAGTCCTTTGGTGTAGAGTGTCAATGTGATATTTTTCAGTAGCAATCAGGGGCAATTCTTCTCAAGCTGCAATTAATGAGGTGATCATTTAATGCTCTTTAATTGTTTTCTGATTCGATCTGAAAACAGCGTGAGAAGTGAAGTTAGCTATTTGAAGTTTCAAAACACTTTCTTCTGACAATTTAAACGGTTTGGCTTACAAATGTCCCTGACATTTCATTGACTATGAGTGCCCAAGTCATTTTGTTTTTATTTACCAATGGAACACATTAAAATACTTGGCGTAGATATTTTCATTTCATAGGAAAATTTATGGCAGTGTCAGACCAAGACGAATTCAGTGTAGATATAACTATTAATAAACATCAAATAATATGCTTGATCTTTTCGAATCACAACGAGCAGATACGCAGGATAGCTTTATCTTAACATAAATATTAGGCGAAATTATATAAGCATTGAAAATAAAGCCATGTGGTAATTTTAAAGTTAAATTGTTGAGTGTGCAAGTTCGCCTGAGCAAAGAGGAGAAAAATATCCACACTTGATTAGGCACGAAAATCTGTGGCAGCCGTAGACGCTACGCTTCTTCCCATTGTTGCAAACGCAATCGCAATTATGGATTCCTTATCTATAAGCTAAAAATGTTCAGATGCAACTTTTCTGTAGAAATTGTTGGACAATAGTTGTTTTCTGGATGAACATTGCATGGATAATTTATATGCAATTAACTTTCCAGCTACAATAAAAAGTTCTAACATCCAATATTCAATTATCATATACCTATTTTATAATAAACACATCGTTATTACAGACTTTAGCAACAATAACTAGTAAAATATTATATACAAGTATTTGTACGGTTAAACTGAAGAATGCCTTCACGATTGTTTGCTTAAAGGTATAGTTCGGATTTATTTTCTTATTGTTTTTGTTCTCTCAATCAATGTGAAAGTGATGAAAGCGCAATGAATGTCACTTGTAATGAATAGAATAAGAATATTGCACATTGTGCTTAATTTCTGCGGGTATTCAACAAATACTACTACCTTTATCACACTACTGACATGTCGTCTAAGTTAGTATAATTGTCAAGTGCGGCTTTTTAAATGCAACTGAAAATGGAGCAGACCTGATTACTAGCCATTTCATCCATTATCAGAAATAATCAGCAGATCTACTTCACATCTCTCAATATCGACGCAACTCCAGATCGAAACCTGCAACGATACCGGAGTAAAATTGAGAAACGCAATTAGCATATTAAGATGGTAATTAAAAATCTAGTAAGTTAATTAAGGATCTCAAATTAGCTGCGGGTGTGGTCGGAAGCTATAAAGGGGAGTTGCGCCGATGTTGAGAGATGTGAACTAGGCCTGTCGATGACTCTTGATATTGAAAGTAGTGGCGTTATTCAGTATGTTCACATTTTCAGATGATGATACAACTCAGTAGGGCCTATTTGATTATAATATTTATACTTTGCATAATAAATAGAATTTATGAACTGCTATGAATTGTGGACCCAATATTAACTTACTTTCCCAACAACAGAAAATGGTTTTTAGTCCACTCAACATGTGAAATTATTTATGCACTTATGTAGGAGAGTAGATAAAGAAGAACTTGAGCCAATTTATCACCAGGAATTATTGAATTATAAGTCTGAATAATCTTCTTTCAGCAATTGCTTGAAATTGTTCTACATTTCCTCTAATGTTCTTTTGAGTCGACAGATTCATTCAAGAATGCAAAAGAGTGATTCACGGCGCTGTGGACACACCTTGGATTCGAATCGCATGGTCTCTCATCACCAGAGCTGGAACCGGGCCGCTTTTTCCGTCCGCAGCAGGCCCCGGTCCGCTGCTAGAGGCTATCAACCTCTAGGCGATTTATAGCAGTTGTGATTTTTTCTGGTTTGCTTCAATGCCCTACATTGATTCTCCTAGTGCCTACTATGAATTGTGATTTACATACTACAAGTTCTCACAATAAGGATATATCGCATTATCACTTGGTAGATCTGTCAATTTACATCAATTTCCTGCAGAATGTCTACACCTGAAAATTTCAATGAAAACAGATTTTTTAATTTTTTCAAGATTTTCCTAATCATATTATCATTTGATAACATTTTTTGTTCCTAATGTGCATGAGCCCTAGATGCAGCTGTTATCAGTCATTTTAGGAATGGTATGTGTGAAATATATTCATAACCATACTAAGGAATGCATCGGACCTAGTGCTCCTTTTTTTACCAATAATACGCATACATATTCATGATGAAATGCATCTGTCTTATAAAATGCAGCTGACTGGAATGATAATGGAGATGTTGTGCAGCGAGCATTTTGGATACTACTTACAAGCTCTCATGTGCAAGAATGCCAATTCATTTCTAATGCACTAAACATAGAAAATTGACAGAGTAGTATCATATTTATCGACAACTGTAGTGATGAATGTGAGACAAACAGTGAAGCACATGTCAATCTATAAGACTACTTCAGAATGCTATAAGCGAGATAATTTTGTAAGGTAGTTGAATTCACAATTGGTCATAAGGGGTACTTTTGATAGATGCGGGTAAAAAATGTTAACACTGGGTACCTACACAAAATGCATTTGATTTACATTCGGTTAGTTTAGGGCCGGTAAATAAAAGATAAATTGATGAATAAAGAAAATTGATAAAAAAGATTATTCAGCATTTCGGAAATGTGCACACTGTAGAAATTCCATTCAAGTCAGACGTACGCTCATTCATTTACTTTGATCAAATTGGGAGCCTAAGTTGAGTAGCAATTTTGGTCCATTCAGTTGATCAAGCCTCAACAAGAGCATCAACTCAAAGAATTTCCACATCAAATTGTCCGCCTTAAAACTTTCATTTTCTTGTTTATCATCTTTCCTTAAATCCCTCGTTTTTCTTTCTCATCACCTTTGCTAACGTTCAATCTCTGACAGTGTCGGGTGGCCATCGATAAGGAAATTCATCTACTCGTCGGTTCGACAATCACTCGGTATAACTATTTCTATGTCAATAGCTCGTCTTGAGCAGGACGAGAAAGATTGATAAACTTTCATGAATACTAATTTCTCATTCATCTTGGTAGTTTTAATAACGCCTTCCTGTCTTCGCCCGATAAACGCGTGAAACAATGTCGACAAAAATTGGAGAAGAAAAACAAAAACCTGCTTGATTATATTAAACTGGCATGGCAATGTACGATAGGCGCAATTTATAAATGGAAGTGTCGTTTTCAATTGAGTGAAACTAATCAAGCACGTCAGACAGGCCGTTGTACGAGTTGCTAGTTGTTATAGCGCGGGGCCTCATCGGATGCGAACACTCTACCCTCACTTGCCGAAATTTATTCATACGAAAATGAGGAGGTCACTTTGCAAAAATGAAACCATTCTTATAGCGTGGGCTAATCTGACACTGAAATGACAGTTCATTATGGACTAGTTCTGACTTTACGGCTTTAGAATACGAAAGACTGGTAAATGCTTGTCTTCCATATGTCTCTGTATTAATGAACATGACCAAGCATTTGATAAGGAAATCTATGCAGTTAGCACCTTCTGCCCTTCGGAAGTCATTAATAGACTTTTCAAGTCTGTAAATTTCAATAAATTGGAATTTGATTAGTTTGGCAACAGTTGTTGAATTTTGTATCCTCGAAGACGATAATGAAATAGGAGAACAAAACAAAACTTGTAAAGTGGCAAAACTACATCATGTATTTGAAAGAAAGCAATTTTGAATTATTCATGACATTAATAAATTTCATTAAGAGACTTTTTACTTCTAAAGTTTTGTACATGCAAATTGACGTAAATTGTCTCATAGTTACGACTGTAAGTTATCTCTAATGCTTGTTGGTAATTACAACTTACAAGTAGGTATTTGGTCTTATTTGTATTAGATGACAACAATTAATTTCGGCTATATTCCATAGCCGTTCTCAAGTAAAAAGAAATATACAAAAATGTGTAACTTTCAAAAAAATATGGTGCAAGATGTCTTTGTGAGCTCATAGCATCCGATCCATCATGCCAATAAATAGCAATTATGATACAGCACTGTGGGCAAAAAACCATGATGTGACACCCCAACCTCCCAACCAATTGGTGATATGATAACCCAATCATATCACCAACTATGTGTCCACGTACACGGATCAGAAAAATTTATGACATGAGAAATGTTCTAAATGATTAAATAAGCGACAGTTCTGACCATTAATTCAATTATGTAAAATAACTAATGCCAGGTAAATACCAGTCCGATGCCTAGCTTTAATTAAGTCACATGGGTGGCATTATAGACAACCGCACATACATATCAATGATGACCAAAAAGCTGTTGGTTATTATCTCTCACGGCTAATTAATAATGCGGCTACCGACAATAGACACTATATAACGACAAGTTAGCATTGTGACGAATTTGCATTTCGGGGATCGACAAGTCACTAATAATGCATATTAATAACAACTCCGATATCAAGCGAATCAGATTTGCCAACATCAAAAGCCACGAAAAATAGAAAAAATATAAAAACATGGCAAATATTTATGAATTCATGATATGCACGTATTGACAAAATGCTAGTAGCTTCTATGATTCTTTTCAAAACTGCGTTGATGCAGTTTACACCATCTAATAAAATTAAAAGTTTGGGCCTATACCGGTATCTGTGTATGAATAACGGGTGCAACACAAACAGCTTGTAAATTTAATTATTTTCAGAGCAATAGCAGAATGGAATGATGAATAGATAGTTTTCCCATGCTGAAATCACACAAGGAATATTTATGAAAATATGTTGAAGAATTGATTAATCCTCATTTTCCTTTGAAATAAATCAAATGAAATAGATAAGTGCAAATTTGACACTTATGTGAGTTCCTCCTTCTTATCATAACCTATGTGTTTTCATCGTCTGTGAAGTGAGATTTATCTAAGCTCACTAATTGTTTCGAATTTTTATGATGATGTTGTCATTCTACAAAAAATCCTAATTTCACAAGATAGAGAGATAACATCTGATGGAATATACGTATCTGAAATAATGGTTCAATTTTTTATAGTGAGCTACGCCATGAAATAAATGGAACTGAACATGCTTATTGTTTAGTGCTAAATCTCTTTCTGTCCATCTGGCAATGATTGATCATTTCTTACTACTCACGATTTAGTAGATATTCACGGATTTTGAGTAGATTGCATCTCATTTTGCGCAAACAAAAGTAATGACGAGCAAAGAAGATGTTTGTCTCTATAATTTTTTGTATCAAAAGATTCATTTATTTCGGAGATTATGCTCGCTAGGTCTTAAAAGTACTTGATCAACTTCTAAAGGGGAAAGTATTTGAAAATTACTCCTGTGTTAATTATTCGAATCTTGAGATGTTAATATTTAAGAAAGATGAAGCTTTATAACAAATAGAATGAAACTTCTATGACAAGAATCTGAGAGAAAATGTAATCAATAAGAATCAATCAAATTGAAAGCGCATTCTATATCTTGACTAATTTCGAGTTTGTCAACTTAGCAGCAAATTAAGATAATATTTATTTTTCGACAAGCTAAGTAGATCCTGTTATGAACACTTGATTAAATTAATAACTAGCAGAATGCAAGGGTCAATAATAACCACTGCGTAGAATTGAATTAAAAATGGCCAGAATTTGACAAGATCCATGTGGATTAATTCAATTTTCGCAATGATCCACTAAATTAAGTTATATTTTTATCTAAATGACGTTGTGGATCTATTTGCGTGCATGTTTTATAGCTAGGTATGATCATTATCGCTGATTATGATATGCTTCTCTTTCAGTATCTGGTGTATGTAGTTTGTGACAGGACAAGTGTAAGAAAATAATGACCAAGGTAGAGTCTAGAAGTAGTAGCCACTTTGAAATATGCTATTCTCTCTTCAGTGCTGCTATCATGACAGTCAGCTCCTTGAAAATTTTTCTAAAACATTAAAGGATGCACATTTCACATGGGTGTTAAAAAACAACAAGAATTCATTTACCAAATCGAAACTGCAATCACCTATTTAATCAATCATTTAATTAACACCGAGCTGTTGCTCTACATAGCATAATTACTTTATGGCGCTACCAAATTATAGAATTCCTGTCTGGAAAAATAAAAAAAATAAAGTAATGAACATAAGCCGCAGTAAACTTGCGAATAACATCTTAAATTTAAATATCACACTAAATGTCCTTGCTATTTCAAATATAAGATGAGCATTTGAAGTTGCCGATTCATTACACATAGGTTGTTCAATTTAAAAGAAGTGGCGCATAATGCTGAAATAGAAAAATACATTCAAGGAACATGAATACGATGAACGTCTGGTTTTGAAGAACTTTAAAAATGGTTTTCTCAACCATAGGCCTGCACATCGGATAATAATGTGGAGTACTTTTCTGTTTGTTTTTTAAGTGTTTTTAATGAGGATAATAATTTTGAATATTGTTTGTGTTTCAGTTTGATCTACTTCTCATATATAATGCAATCGAATATAGCCAGTTTCACTGTATTGGAGTGAAAATACAGACCGCCTAACAACTACTTTCGGATATTTTTCATAAATAATCATATTGTCATTTGTATCAAAGTTTTGCGTGGGATATTTCCAATTGTTACTTTTGTGGAGTTATTCACCACTTTTCCTCATTAGCAAGTTCGAAGAAGTAATGTTGAACATAGCAGAGAAAAGCTTTAAGGATATTCCAACCTCAAGACCAGACAGAACAAACAAATGACGATGTAACGTCTCAAATATTCACTTGTCTACAGGATATGTCGCCTCTAACGTCCAGTTAGCATTCTTAGCATGAAATTATCAATTTGTGACACATGAAGAAATTCTCTGATAGTGTCCCATCGATAATTTAACATCTTTACAATAAGTATCAAACCTGATCGAATACATTTCAGTTGCAATAGAGTGTTTGAGGTGAGAAAAGTCACAGAAAAGAGACACAAAGAAAGCTGTTCGACTTTCGTTAGGCTTCAAAACAAAATTTCGACATCTGTTGACAAAGACCGGCTTCAGATCGGATGACAAGATACAAAACAATGAAAGTTGATGTATTAGATTAACTTTTTGATAAACTCTATTTAGAAAAATCACCAAAGAAAGTCATCAAGTACACTGGTCTTAATCTTTCAAGGCAATATTCTAAAACTGTCAGAAACCTTAAAGTAAATACTTAGAAAACAAGCACCCTTAAGGATTTACAAATATTTAGAGAAATTTGATGCATGCGTTGCATTGCAGAGCAGGCCAGTCAGTTGCATGAATCCAACTGTCAGTCCTCAAGAGATCCCTGTTTGAATTTAATTTCTCTATTTATAATCTAGATCTCAATTTCTTATACTGATTTGCCGATAAAGATATGGTTCGCAATTAACTGATTAGGCTAGATCATGAATTTCTACGAGGCCGTCGATCGACTGTGTATTTTAGAATAGCTTCCGAGGCATTGTTTGCGTCTCATTCAAATATGAGCACTGTTTACCATCCAAATTTCTTCTAGGTGAATACTAACGCCAAAAGTTTCATTTTACTTATTTATTGTCACAAACGCGCTTCGTCTGCTCTCAGTCGGTGTGACACGCAGACTTAATCACGAATAATGTTAGAATATCGATCAGCTCAAAGCTCCATCACGAAGCATCTGTAAGCGTGTGGCACTACTGCTCAAAAAGCGAGGTAATTCTTCAGGGTACTCTTTCGTCATCACAGTCCCTGGCACTTAACTCGAAGCTCTAGCGATAAAGCGGCTTATACCAAACTTGTGTAATGAGAAGGAGAACTTGTCAACGTTGCTCTTACCTTGGCAATTTTTGCAATTTCTTTAATTGTACTTTTCCCTTTACTTGATCGATATTCTAACAGCATTCATGTTTCAACTAGTTTGATTTATTGTATGACACATCATCTGAGAGCAGATGAAACGCGTTTGTGTCAATAGATAAGTGAAATGAAACTTTTGGCTTTATTGTTAGACTACAGGATCACAGCGAGGCACAATTACTTTAACCAAGTTTCCTCATGAAAAATTGAACTTTCTATTACATTTCCCTACTTTTCATTATACTACTCATGTTCTCAACCACTCACCTGTTGAACAAGACTTTAGGAAAAAAAGTTTTGTAGTGACAATCGTTCTCATATTTACTTTCAATAATATCAGATTGTTGTAACAACTAACAAAAAATAATTTTGATTTCTTTCATGTTTAGCAGGTCCAGATGTTCAGATAAAATATAAAGATGAAGGATGAAGGTAAAAATCTTGTTAAGAACGACAATTAGATTTATCTTTTCATCTTTTCCTTGAGAAGTTGTTCGAGATCTGCGTGCTAATTTAGAAACCTTCAAAAGTAAATGGATGATTGTTAAATATTGCTTGACTCAAGACGTACATACTAATTGATGTTGACTCAAGTGTAAACAATTGGAGATCAACCAAGTGAACAATTTTCAATTGACTTCTCTCGACTTATGTCGGCAGGAGCTGTCGGAAACAGGCCAATATTCTAAACAAAACATCTGCAATGCCTTCTTAATGCCAGCAAACATGATGTTGCTTACAATCGTTGGAATCAACCGGCATTTGGACATTTATTCGCTTTGTTATTTGCTATTTGCATGCAACAATCTATTTCCGGGAATGGTTTTGCTTCCTCGCTATTCAGGAAGACTCTAGCTTAAGTCATGAAGAATTCATTTATCCTTTCTTGAGCACTCAAAACGGAAATGCGTGTTGTCTTTGCAAACTCTGATCAAATTCCGTATCGAATCACATAATCTGTCGGATCTGATCATTTCCTCCGCGTGGCAACAGCTTCTACACATGTTTTAGAGAATAATGAAGCGCTTGAATAATTTCCACTGCGTTGAAACAGCTTTGACTTTCTAAGAAATACCGGACAGTATTAAACTACATATTTTAGCACTTCATCAATAGTCATAGTGTTAAATCAGATCACAGATACTAGTGAGGTTTTTCGTGTGACTGCTTATCAATTTTGATTTTTTATAGCATCCTTTGCTGAAAATGAAAAAAATCTTACTAATGTTTATGGGAACCCAAAACATCATATGGTCAGTCAACTTTTTTTATTAAACCCAAGTACTTCATAACACGGTTAATTTGCAAAACTTTTAGTTAATGCTTATATACACAAATATTTCTGTGTTTAAATTTCACAGTCGTCTTCTTTTGTTAGGCTGAAAATGGATTTAGTGAAAAAGAAGTTCTTCATGGTCTCGATTTGTCTCTATGTGTAAGACATCATTTATATAAAAATTCTAATGTAGCAGTTGATGAAATCGGGATAGAGTCGATATACATAGCAGGGACTATCGAAATTTTGCTGAATTTTAATTAATTCATGGGATTATAATTTAATCATCAAATAATTGATTGCATCGATTTCCCATATCAGTTACTTAACTGACTTAAATACCTATTACAATGAATTGTTTGCTCATAAAAAAGAATTTGTTATGTCAGTCTGGAATTATGTTTATGTTAGGTTTCAGTCATTCAAATACTTCATTCATGGTTTTAATGCCTCTCTAGTATCGACTGAGGAAAATTTTTATTCTACAATAGTCCACTTCTCTTACGGGAGCCTGTGTTATCTGCCTCAGTCAACAGGACACGACACGCGTCAAGGCCATGAGCTGCAACTAGGATTCTTCAACCAATAATTTATTAGAGATAGACATGTTCCTTGAGTAATGGCAAGAAAAGAGCAAGGATCACCAAGAACTGATGTCAATAGATTGTTTGTTCATGAATACACCTTTCAATTAACTGTTTGCAATCCATTTTTGATAATCCCTGATAAATAATGCTCTAAATAATGCCTGCAGTGAATGCCAAGGTTGAACCGGAGCTCCCGGATGAAAACCGAACTGTATGTACTTAGCACTTTTGTGAATTATAACTGTATGCTACATGAGAAAGAGAGTGATGGACAATATTATGCAGGCCTATAAGACCTTATCAAATAATTTGACATGGAACAATAATAGTTCTCAATAATTCAATAATTACTCAGGAACACGACAAACATTCGTCACAAACTGGAGCCCGGAGACGCAAAATGGAACAACAATGAACTATTGTGTCTAGATGAGACAGCGATCGAATAGCAACATCATAGAGATAGATTCATTTGCGTTTGGTCGCACGCATTGCAGAAGCAGCTCTTATCAGCATAGAAATTGACAACAACAAGACCTCTAGATTGGAAATTAAGCTTCATGCAATGCACAATGACGGCACATAAATCGCACGCATTTTCACTTAGATGCACCTACCAACGTCTGTATCATTGGGTTAGAATCAGTCACATGAGTAAATCGAAGCTTTTAATTGGTTCTTCATGCCCCAACTTAGTTCCCCCGGATGTGCCGCGACCTTGAGTCAATTTCCATTCTAGCGAACTTCAGATGAACAGTTTATTTCTATGCTTATCAGTGAACTTATGAACTTCAGCGTTCAGATTCTAGGCAGCCCTGGAAAGTGAAGACTACATATCTTTGGCTGAAATATCTTTATCTCCGTGTTAAATTCATCAAATGGAAATATCATTCACACCGTTCATTCACGATCCAAATTTACTGACTGTGTCGGTTTAATGTGGTGTCGTTCTTCTGCCACGTCGGAATTCGTTTCAATTTGCATTACGTTCAATGGAAATTGATCTTTCTGCCCCTCGAGACTAGTTCAGGTCGTGACCATCAGTACTGAGTAAAGGCATCTCTAGTCCCAAACACGCAGACAAGGCAATTCAGCTCTGTGAGGAACATAGACATCATAATAGGCCTAGTCAATTACGGTTTTGCCATACTCCAAAGGTTGCATAATCTTTGTTTAGGAACAATTTGTCTCAAGCCGTTCTCCACCAACTTGTCGATAGATGCACTGAATGTGGGCGTTCCTGAGCAATATAAGTGTTAATCCAGTCGGAAGCAGATTGCAGTTTTTAGTCAAAATGAGATTTTCCATGTTTTGCCTGATTAAGCGAAAAGTACGAAGCCCAGTCATAGTTTTTGACGTCCTCAAAGTCATTTCCTATCATGCTCCTGCACCCCTGTCTATGAAGCCAGGCCATGGCAAGCCTCCTAATGTCGGCAAATACTTTGTCAATCAGAAACATGATAATAACACTAGAAAATGATCTGAAGACATAACATGCTAAAAGTTATGGCTCCAGACTTTGAATAGAAAATCTCATTCTTGCCAAAACTGCAATCTGCTTCCGATTGGATTAACATGTGTTTTCTTTGATCCTATCTATCCTATTTTATCTGACAAGAAGAGGAGCCAGGTAGAATTCGGCAGACGTGCAGATTCGCATAGGATGCACAGCATCCTGCGAAAGTCTCATTTTCGGACTCGCTCCCTGCAGAAATTCACTCTGGCTGCCGGACTAGTTTCAGTCATTTAATTCTTTTTAAGATCTAGCAGCTGAAATTGTCATCAGCATGCGGCTGTGTCCATTCTAGTCCCACAAACTTAAACAGAACGGAAAGTCTAATTTCTATGGATTGAAGTATTCGGTTCATATTAGTATTTTGCGTAAATTACTCGTAAATCAAAATATTCGTTAATCGGCCGCAAATATATGTACTGATGAGCTAAAAGATCATAGCATCTGTAAAACAGTTTATATATCATCAACAAACACAAACAATGAATATTTTAATTGTAAATTTGTCTCAGAAAATCCACATTTACGAGTTATCAAAAGACGCATTAACTTTCTACCGTCAGCAGTATTCGAAGCCTCGCATTGGCAGAGAAAACCAGTGTCTCAACATTGATCCTACAGCGATCTAGTTGTTCTTCATTCGAACCTTCTAGATGGTCTAGAAAAGATAAAATTAGATCGACTCTTAATAATCACGGCAAGCATGAACGATATTTCCAGACATCTCCAAATTTCAAATGTTCTAGCAAATTCTGAGATTATCTGCACTTGCCGACAATGCAGAGAGACTATTCCAATATTTCATGTCTCTACGCGTTGATGACAAGTAATGCATTTATAAGAGAGTCTTGAGATGTCCTGAGGGACCTCCGATAACTTCCCTCATCGGTATTCGGTTCAAGTTGCATGATAGCTGTCTTATTGGAATGGGATTTTTACTACCTTCCGTGCCAAGATTATTGAAACATACAATGTGTTAAATGCCTCATATTTCCTCTGACAAGCCTAAGAAAATCTTTTCTTTGCTCCATTTCAGTGTCTTATCTCTGGCTGTCACATAATTATCTGAAGGCTATCAGAATTAAGAAATCTCAAGTTAGAAGCGTGTCTTGAATACTCAGAAGCAAATATCTTCAACTTTCTCTGTCAAAACGATGTTTGCATTCTTTTACTGACCTGAGCGAATGTCTGTGCTCGAAAAGACAAACTTCTTTGCTCTTGTTAACTCACTTACTATGCAAATCATGAAGCAGCCATTTTTCTGTTTCAATGACTTTAATATTTTTCGTATAGGAAGTAGCCTTAGGAAGAGAGCAACACTTTTGTAATTTACAACTGGTTGACAGGGCTCTTAGCTCGAAAGGAAGACCGTTTTAATTAGTTTTCTTGGTTGAGACAACCCTTTGAGACCAAGAATTCATCTCTTTGTATTCCTATATTAATTTAATTTGATTCGACATGGATTATAGACTTTTGTTACGTTGAAATCAATTTTGTGGTCAGAGATTTGCTTGCTCGCTGGTCAATGAGAAGGTAAAGCTTTCTTGGCTTAGTAGCGGTCAGTTGAATACGAAATCAAAGTCGTTTGGGGAAAAGAATTTCTTTTCGCGGCAATCTTTGCCAAATCGACGAACGACGATAAATTTCTTTCTCGCTCCGCTTTTAATTTAAAAATATTCAATCTGAGATTTTTTCTGTCGCAAATGTTGAGGATGATGCAGCAGTTTATGTTTATGACATTTGTAGCAATCAATCTTGAACCGACTTTTAATTGATTTTTCGACTTGATAAGATATTTTTCAAAACACCGAATAAAATATTTAAAAAAACTAAGTAGCGATTAACTTTCACATTTTACATGAATGTTACTGTGCTATTGGTTGCTAGAGTCGAATTTCAATTCTGTAAGCTTATATGCTCATTTTGAACTAATTGCATATTCAAAAGAATTTCCGATCGAAATCCGTCGAATCAGAATGCTAGTGGAATTGGTCAGAGTTGATTTACAACACCATCGCCAAAAGTTAGCGCCTTTAATATCTGTCTATCTAATCACCAAAATTACTGAATGTTTGAGTTTAAAACCTTGAAGCTCACAGTCACATCTGTGCTTAATCACACGGAGTTGCATTCTGTTGCTGTTTAAATCTGTATATATCTTAATTAAGTTCATCTTATTAGTGCAAAATCTTTACACCTGCTGCCTTACGACTATCAGGGAATTATAGTGAACATGTGCATGCAATTGCTCTCATGACTATGAATTGTAATTCCACTCGTTTAACGTGTGCCTACATAATTCTTAAAGTAAAAGCACATGTATAATTAAGGGCTATCAGGTTTACAACTAAACAATAGATGAGCATTATCATGATCCACATATACAAGCTATTAATGTCACGATAGACCCGCTTTGACATTTGGAGGAATCTTGTATTTCGGTGTTATGCTATTCATATTTTCCATTCACTTATTTTCCCTCAGAAAGCTAAAGGTTGACATTAATTTTCCGGGCCGGAAGATGAATTGTAGAAACGATTGGAGATTAACATTAAATTTCTCCCCGGAAAATGTTTATATGGCCGGACCATATATTTTCCGATCGGAAACTGTGTGTAGGGGAAGGTAAATAGCATAACACAGAAAATTCATGCAGTTCTATTTGGATATTTTCGCACCCTCATTTCCGGAAATCGCTGTATTAATTTTGGTGGCCCGTCGGAATATTTTCAGGATGACCACTTGGGACAATGTTGAACTGGCTGCCAATATCTTATTGCGCATGTGATAACTCCAGGGGCTGATCCTAGAATGATTCTTTAACTTTCCAACCAGTTAACTGCGATAAAAATCTCTAGAACGAATGATAGCTATCTTATTAAATTATTTTAATAAGAAAATACCGTATGTGGGTAATGAATCCAGATTTTTTCTGCGATACACCCTACCTGTTTGGACCAGTCTGGACGCTTAACTATCAACCCAGCTATGTTTCTACCTGCAAACGCCTTCAGCATTCATCGGTTTATGATATCTCTCAGAATGATGAAAGTTGTACTTGTTTATATGGGTATAACTAGCAAACATGAATATTAATTACCAACACAATGTATCCGTCAATCAATTCCAATACTTTCAATAACTCTAGAAAAAATAAAAAGTTAGAACAAAAGATAAGAATTTTTGTAGCCCCAAGATCTGAATGTATTCAGGATAATCGATTCTAGTGTTGGTGGCAATAGGGGCGCAGATATCACTAATCCTTTGATTTCTCACTGTCATTATCCAACTGTAAGTCATTATCTTTAGTGATGTTTTAACAGTGGAGGAGTTGCGGATGAGGGTCAATCGAGACCATTGCTATGAGGCGACTCCAACCTTGTTTTCAAACGTTTCTCTTTCAATGAATTCGCATTCTTAAGGTCGGAACATGCGGGTGAAAAGAGGATTGCAAGTGTCATGGTTGATGTAGTATGTTAACGTGCACCATCACAACTAAGGAGCCTACAGTAAGACCCTCATCAACCAGCACATTTCTATCATTTCTACGTCAATTTACACTCGCATTACAAAGTAATAATCATTGTTTTCTTCCATGACCTTAATGGTTTTGCTAGAAATTAACAAGTACTAAACATCGCGAAATACACGTATTTACTGAACACTATTATTTGATGATAGCAAGCTAAATGTGAGCTGTCTATGAGAAAACTTAATGTACAAAAAATGTAGTTTATAAGAGCGAATAACAGAGACAAATTATTGAGAGGATAATTAAAGAGCACTAATAAATGAAATTTGAGGAGTGCAAAAAGAGATGACGGCATTCGATAACATCGTAGCCAATTTTTAGGACTGCTCAGTTCTGACTTTTAACACGGGTGAAAACAAAGACAGTGAACCGTATATTATACTACGTAGTCTTTTGGGTGGAAAACTCATATTTTTCAAGCCCATTTCACGAAATATGCTTTTGACAACTTTTTTCTTTGAGAACGAAGGCATATTGAGTGTCATTAATCAAATCACTAACTAACTTTCAGTAAATTCATTACTGACTAAAATGAGCAAATTAGTCAACAACAACTTTTGTCTTTGAGATGACCGATGACATGGCAATTCTAGACGCTTTCTAGAATATCTTAAATCAAATTGCTTTGACTAGTTTCTCCTGGTTTATCTTACTGTGTTTAAATGACCTATATCCCTGCGATTTTCATTACTAAGGCCATTTTCAAGAAATAAACAACATTATTATCATCATCTATTACTTCACGAGATATGACCTATAACAATAGTAGCCGCTTCCGTGTGACCTCGAACAATGGATAGATGAATTCAATGCCTGCGGCTTCACGAAGTCGAATTGATATATCAATGCTTGCTGCTGCTGGAACAACCACTGAAGTTGGCTTTCCAGGTCAAACCCACTCATCGAAATTATTGACCTCCGAAGCTCTGAGATTCGATTCGATTCGTGAATCGGCTGCTGATTCAAGATTCGATTTGAGTCAAATATTTGATTCGAGAAAAATTGGAATCGACTCGCTTCGACTGGCCAAAATTACTTCAATTGTTTTCATGTGATTTATAGTCTCTGTCGTTCGCTGTTACTTGAACACGACATTGTAATAAGTTTGAGATTTTTGGAAACTTACTGAAGGCTGTTCAAGATGTCTGCTGCTAAACAAGAGTTAGTTGAAGCAAAAGTACAGACTTTTAATGAGGCTCCTAAAAAGTTAAATGCATTTACGGATTTAAAATTTCTATCACATGTGGGCTTTTTGTGATTAACTCCTATAGCGTTTGAACCACTAACCCGATGAACTTCATGTTTGAAATATCAGATGCTTCAGAATATGTGTAGCCCATAGATATCGGATGGGTTGCTTTTATTTCGAACTCTGCAAGTGTACACCAAATAAATTTATCATAATTACTTCTTCTGACAAGCCTAGGATGACTCCAGCTCTAAAATCTCTGATAAACGACCGATGAGAAGCATACCGAAAGAAACAATGACATATCTAAAATCAACTAAATATCAAATTCAAAGTATAAATCCAAAAAGCAAAGGATACGTGGAGTCAAATTTTTTGATGAACAGTCGAAACATCTGGACACTTGCGAAAGATATGCGTGGTAATGTGAGAGCACTAGATTCTATTAACTGCAATAACTTAGGTATCAATGAAAGTCTGCGGGTCATTTCTGATTACTTCAATGAGAACTTTGACTCATACGATGACGAGACATTAAATGACCTTAAACACCAGGATTGGTTTTTCGATCTTTAAGCGAGATGATGATAAGAACTCAAATGGAATTGATTCGATCGAACTGATCCCTCGAATGTTAAGAAAAGGTGGTTACCTGATCGGTGTTGTTGCATGCCACATATTCAAAACCTAAATTCACAGCAGAGCTTTTCCTAATTGCTGGAAAACGACATTGGTATGCCCTATTCCAAAACATCCTAATCCCAAAGACTTATGACCGATTTCTCTCTTACTTGCTCTCTGCAAGATTCTTGAGAAGATTATTCATCGCCTGAAATCGTATTTGCCTGAAAGTAAATTGGTTGAAGTTTTTAGTGCAAAATCAGTTTATCTACTAACCTATGCTGCTCCGATGTTTTGCCACAGAACTCATGCCGCATCATCGATAATACCCAGAATCACAAGACGTGCTCATCACATTACTTGCGATTATAAATGCAATTGTGACATTTTACCTGATATTGATTAACTGCACTCCAAACTTGCTCAATCTTTACTACTTAAAAGTGAAAATCCACTTCATTCGTTGAGTGACAGTGTACCTTCTTGGTAATACACAAGACTTCTCATGCTCGATATGTTACTCATACAGCACGATGTCAGCATTAATTTTTGTTTGAGTATGTCACGATTACAATAAGAATACTACGATGAAGTTGCATTATTTTCACAAGATTAAACTTCAGGTATGCTATTGTGCAAAATCTCATTTGCCAACTATAAAAGTTGCACGACTTTTATTAGATGAAAATATACACACTTTAGTTCATAAATTGTAATCTTTTAGTCCATGTGTTCCTCATGTTTACATGAAAGGAAACATAATTTTGCCAGCGAAACCATAGACGAAAAAAGCATATACACTGAAAATATTGAATTATTCAGAGGATATATTATGCTTTCAATAAAAGAAAATAAATATCTCAACGACAAATCAGACATTCCCATGTCTCGCATTGATCGCGCGTGAAAAAGTGGAAAACACAATCAGACAACACTGGATCGGATGAATTCAAAAGTTCAATTGGAATTGAATAGCATATTGAATACTGCTGCCAGGTTTCTGCAGGTAATCATCACAAAAGTTAATATCTAAAGAGGAGGTGCAGGCTATATGTAGACACTGAAACGCAATCCGGTTTTTTTCTGCGCAGAGCTAGGTCATTCTACCAAAACACACAGCTTAAAGAAATGAGTGGGGGAGAAAGAAAACCATCTGGAAGAAAGGTGCATTCCTAATGAATTTCCAATAAATCAGATCTCCTTATCTATTATTCTTCGCTTATATGGAGCATTTCCACTTCTGCCAAGTCTACCAATGCGGACTAGAACTGACTTGTGTAAAATATGTAGGCTCATTTCAAGAAGGACAATTTCAAGAACCTTTGCGAATAATAGATTTTATGGGAAGTTGAAGAAAATACTTAAAATGACAATTAAAGGGTGCGGTAGGTGACAGTTTCAGGTTTTACTTCAAAGATTGTCGCTTGTTGGAAAATTTTCCAAGGTAAATTGACGAAAACTTGACAGGTGCCTATGTAGGCAAAAATTAAATGTATGATTTAAATATCATCGCCAAATCTAAAAATCATGGACATCAACAATAGATTCCAACAATAGTCATCAAGATAAGTTAAGGATACATAAAGGAATTAAAAACGTGTTATTTATATCAAGCTACAGATAAGACAATAATCCAATCCAAGAAATTGACGAAAATTTTTGTCTGAAAGGCTCTTCAAAAAGGTACAGTTATGAAAAAATCTTTGCACACTAACACTGTATACTAAACCATCTGCACGCAAGTGATTTTAAAAAAATTGAAGTTTTCATTTAAAACATTTTCTCAAGCAAATTTTGCCGGCGTTCCAACAATCGCATGAGGTATAAAGAACGGTGCCGTTTGAATTGCGTTGATTCCCTATTTCATTTCGTTACAAACTTTTACCTTTATGTGGTCTAGGCCTCGAAGAACCAAAACCTTTGAGCCGAAAAGTTTGTGCTACATGAGAAGTTTGGATTTCAATGGGTTGATCATTATTAAGAATGCTGCAACAGATTTCTCCACTTGACCTTGTTCTACCGATTCTGTTTCGATTACAGAATTCGTGCTCTACAGCTCTCCACTACAGGCGAATAAAAGTAAATTGGTTAGTCCTTCCAATTTCCCAGTTCAGTTTTTCATAAATTATTTCTCAAAAAAGGATGTAATTGCTTGCTAAGATAATTTCTTATCATATTGATTAAAGGCAGAATCACACGCGTCAGCAAGTGAATCTCAAAGGAAAAATATCTATTATGCGTGAGAAAAACAGTTTACCAATAAAGTTTTGCCTTGAGATCACACGTTGGATAGATAATTTATGGCTTGAGTGATTTTTCAAGTGCAATGAAATGTAGTCTATCGAGATATCAACTGCTTCAAAGGGTTCATTATCAACAGGAACAACACTGCAGCTTTTTGTCTTGCTATGCCATGTTCTCTCATTGTGAATAGTATTTCATTTATCGGAAACATGAAGTGCGAAGATCTTAATTTCCCTTCCTTCACTGTACATGAACGTGTGCTTGTACTAAGCTTCAATAACAAACGACCGTGTTTGCACAATGAATCCATGTTACAATACATAATCTAAGACTATCAGTGTGTTTAAATAAGAACGCTATCATCAAATACATCTTGGATTTTCCTGATAGCATACATGTGAATAAATGCCGAAACTCTGAAGTTCTGACGAAAAACTGTGTCTACGAGCAATCTTTTCCCGTTTTTAAAGATCCTTCATATCAAGTAATTGATCACTTAATTAGCTGTCATCGGTGTCGGGCACGGTCCGATCTGTCCACGCCAAAGTGACCAACCTGATCCATTAGGCCATCAAGTCCATTATTCATAACTCGTAACCTATCATTGCATTTTAAGTCAAATTGTTGTCCACACTCGAAAATTTGATTGATATTTTGAATTGTTTTAAGCACATACAGAAACTTGACTTACGCAAGGCGTCTTGTTTTGTTAAACATTGTTTATCATGATTATTTTAATGAAAGAAAAAAGTTTTGAATAATGTTCAGACAGACGATATATGAAGATAGGGGAATTCTTAGTGACTCTGTCATATTTTCTAGCTAAAGATATATTCGATTCTTAGCATTTCAGATAAGATTTATTCATAAGTTTTACAGGACAAATCGTACGCTTTGTCAAATCGTACGTAATGAGGAATTAGCATGTGGAAATTTTAATATAATTTTTGATTTAACGTGAAGGCGTTAATGAGCCACTTATAATACCACCTAATAATAAACACTCATAAACGGTCCAGTTACAGAAGAGATCTTCGTAATACAAGTAGAGTGATAAAAAAAGTCCCATCTGAAATCTCCACAAAGGTCCGCAGATACATGGGTTGCGCCTCTACGGTGCTATCTCAGCAGCAAGAAAATAATCATGGAAGAAGATTCCTCCTCGCAATCTCCGCCAAAGTCCGCAGATACATGGGTTGCGCCGATGCGTCACTATCTCCACAACAAATCATAGATCCCCACAGCAATCCCCTCAAAGGTTTGCAGATACCTGTGTTGATGAAGTCACAATCCGAATCCTTACTCCATTTTTTCCTCTGCATGATTTTCGTCATATTCCGGCATTTCTTACTAGGCTTATAACTGTGAATAATACCTTAGGCTTTCACGTGCATTGCGACTGCAAAACTTTGAACTTGTGTGCTTAATATCAAATAAACTTAAGTGATAAAACAGATTGCGTGCAAACGAAAACACATGAGGAATATTGTTGTTAGTGCATTTAGCAAATAAAATTAAAAAAATCAATATTTGAAGTAGCATTTTGCAATATATCACCATCTAAATTTTAACTTATGCCTTGAGTGGTTTTTTAAGCACCACTCAGCTACCTCAGATAAGATGCCATTAATTCAGGATGTCCTTTTGTTGAATTAGGTGGTATCCGAAATCCATTATTTCATCATACACAGACTCAGCAGGCATTGAATGATGTAGGCACAGAAGAGATCTTCGTAATACAAGTAGAGTGATAAAAAAGTCCCATCTGAAATCTCCACAAAGGTCCGCAGATACATGGGTTGCGCCTCTACGGTGCTATCTCAGCAGCAAGAAAATAATCATGGAAGAAGATTCCTCCTCGCAATCTCCGCCAACAATCTGCGCGGCCGTCGAACAGTCCACACGGTCCAGGTCGGTCAGGTCTTCCCTGTCATAGATATCATGAAAAGTCTGGCACTCTATGCCTATATCCGCAATTCACTAATTTTTTAAGTGTAGCCTATACAGTTGAAAAAAGTCTGTTTGCAGCGCGAATGAGTAGGTTTAAATAAATTTCTATAAGTTTAGGTTAAATCAAATAGCCTATGTAGAAAGTTGATTGAGCTGTGAACGGCAATTGTTTCATTTTGGTGATTTATTACAATCTTAAAAAATCTTGTTTCGTTAGGTAGGCCTATCTATGCGATCTTAAGTATACATCAATGAGAGCGTTGAAAGTATTGAATTTAAAGAACACTAAGCCTTGTATACAAAAATATTGATTTGATGGCATGACATTTAATTAAAAACTAAATTATGTACTAAATTTTCATTGCTGTGCCTAATGTGAATGAAGCTGGCATTGCAAAGTGAATAAATAAAGTTTGCGGTTGAAATCAATAGAGTTATGTCTGAAAATGTTTGCAAACTTTATAATTATGTGTAGTTAAGTTGTTGAATTACTTCTGAGCATCATTCATGAACTTAACATTTGAGGACGTCCACAACCGCATGAAGTAGCTTGGAATTTATAGCAGATCTCAACACATCCATAATTACATGTAAGTGCAATAATTGTGTTTTCCAAGAGTTTTGCCATCATCGTGTTCTACAAATCAGTAGACTTGATAATCAGCAAGCAAAATCTATACATTTTTCATAGAAGCCATTGACAAAGAATGTAAGCACATTTATCCACTATGTAAAGCAATTCGTTTTATTTTTCATCAAACACTGTGTTGTCGGAAGTCATTTCCGGTTGAGTTGGTGTAGGCCCTCTATTACATAGATTCAATTGTTGATAATTTGGAGTGTATTCTCATGTTATCACCTATTATTACGAATGCAATAAGCCCGCATATTTAGCGATTTTCATAGCATCATGTGATTTTGAAAACGATGACTGATCGATTAATCGAAAACGTAACACAAAAGCGTGAATAATTTAGCACTACTTAAAAAAATTAAAGTAGTACTACAGACATGAATAATAATAACAAGAATGTATTTTTTCATCGATCGTCGGCAGGTCGCTGAGAAATAGAAGCTTTATGATAAAAGCCTCATTTTCTGAAAACCTATGCAGGTGAGGCAAGAAATGAAATTTCCATGTCGATCCTTAGCATCATGTGCTTGACCAAACGACGGGAGATCATATTCATGTTGATAAAGCAAGAGAAAAGTAGCTCCCCTATGTTTTATGGTCGAATCTCTATTAAATTAAGTCGGAACAATCAGACAGTACTTCGACGTACCGCGCCTTCAATGGTCGATAGAACTAGTGGACTAGGCTAGTTCCATCGACCATTGAAGGCGCGGTGCGCCGAAGTACTGTCTGATTGTTCCCACTTAATTTAATAGAGATTCGATCATAGAACAAAGGGGAGCTACTTTTTTCTTACTTTTTCAGCATTAACATCATGCTTCCATGAGCAACATTTTCGGTATGGATGCTGACATATTTTCGTTTACTCGCAATCACGACGATGAACATAATCTTCACGAATTCCATCTTAAAGCTGAATTATATATATATATATATATATATATATATATATATATATATATAATAGTATAACAGAAAATTCAGAAATGGATAAAAATATAGAATAAATTAAATCCCACAGGTCATCAAGAAAAAAGCTTTGATTTGTTTCAGTGCCCGACCGGTTTCACTTGGTCACCTCCAAGCTTTTCAAGGGCTATACTTATAATGAATTCAAATAATCATAACATAGGCTACACATACATAGTAAGTGAAGTACATAAATGTCATGGATGAAAATAAAATTGAAAATGCCACAGACATCGTCAAGTGTAGGTGAAAATCATTGGTCACGATTAAGTGAAGGTCTTATAACACTAATACACCATTTTTCTTTATTCTCCCTATAAGCTCGATCACAGTTAGGGGGCAGCTTTAAAATTGGGATTATGCTGAAGGGAGGATCACTCTGTGAGCATGAAGAGATGTGCTTGCTTACAAATAGCACCCTATAGTTTCTGTCCTTCACTTGTTGCCTGTGAACTCGAGTCCTGGATCTCAATGTGTCACCCGTCTGGCCAACATATAGGGCGTGGCAACCTCTACATTGAAGCACGTAGATCAAGTCCTTTGAGTTACAGTTCATGTTGTGTTTAATCCAGAAAGTTTTCACTTCGTTGTTGCGTTTATAGTTGAAAGTTGTTCCTGTTATAATAGAATTACAGCATTGACAACGTGAATCTCCGCATTTTGTTACACCTTTCAGTATTGTACGATTATTGTTTGATAGAATTCGTAAAAGAGATGGAGGCTGACGATAAGACATTCTTGTCTTATAATCCCTGAATGTATCAGTGAGCTTCAAACTGGAAAACGAAGGAGTTATCACATTCCTGTAAAAACTAGGATTATTTTGATTGTATGTTTGGATATACGATATAATTTTTGATTCGTCGTTACATTTTGGAGGTGATGTATTCGGGGATTTTGATTTTCGAATTGCGTCATTAATTAATTTGTCGGGATAATCCAACTCTTTCAACCGATTTTTCATTTCCTTCAATCTGACCTTTTTCACAGTCTGACTTGAGACGATCCTGTTGATTCGATTAGCCAAAGCATAGGGCACATTCCGTATTACGTGTCTTGGATGGCATGAATGAAACGATACATATGCATGACTGTCGGTAGGTTTTGAATAAATGTCTGTTTCAATTTGTTGACCATTTCGATAAATCAAGACATCCAAAAAGTTCAACTTTTCTTTTCCAATTTCAATAGTGAATTTAATTTTGTCATTCAGTCCATTAAGATATGAGTGAAAGTCTACTACGTCTCCAAAGTTTTCATTCCAAACAATGAATACATCATCTAAATACCGCAACCATGAAGAGCAGAATGTTTGAAATGCAGTGGGAGAAAGAACTTGTTCTGCATGTGCATACATTTTTTCTTCCAGGAAGCCCATAACCAAGGTTGCGTATGTTGGCGCAACCTTGGTTCCCATTGCAGTTCCGGAGCGTTGTACATATGTGTTCATCTCAAAACTGAAAAAGTTGTTCATCAATACAAGATGTATGCCTTCAATAATAAAATCATTGGAGAATCTTTCAATTATAAGTTCTCTTTTTTTGGAAAGCCAATATTTAATTGCTTCTAGTCCAATGTCTGAATTGATGTTGGTATAGAGGGATGTCACGTCGAATGAAACAAAGCTCTCCTCATTCGATACCTGTTCTGGCAATTTTGACAGGAAATGGAACGTGTCCTTGACATAACTACGCAAGGCTGGAACCAGTGGCTTCAATAGCACATCCAGGAAATAGCTCAAATGGCTGGTAGGGGCATTTCGGCTTGATATGATCGGGCGAAATTTTAAATTACCCGGAAAGTCAATCATCAGATAGCCATATTCATCCACAATCTTCGTCGATAGCTTGTCTTTCATTTTGTGGATCTTCGGTAGGCCATATATGAATGGAGTGGAGGCATTAAATTTCCATATGAATTCACTCTCTTTTTTAGTCAATATGGCATTGTATTTCTTGCAAAAAGTTTTAAGTTTATTCATTGTACTTAACGGATCATATCTATTCACCATCTCATACGTTTGTTGATCGTGTAGATGTTCTGTCAACATGCAATTCTTATAGTCAACGTAATTCAATATGACGAAAGAGCCACCTTTGTCTGCATTTGTTATGTGTAAATCTTCATTTTTCTTCAAAAGGTCTAAGGCTATTCTCTCTTCCATTAATAAATTACTTTTGTTTTTCTTGTTTTCATTTCTTGTTCGATCTACATTAAGGGTAATTGTGTCAATGCAGTTGTCAAGCTGATTATTTAATCCCTTCGGTGGTTGGAAAGTTGAAGGATTTTGAGCCAATGAGTCCGATCCTTCTGTCCGATCAAAGTTATTCGGGTTGGTAAAAAAGTCTATCAATCGCAATTTCCTACAAAAATATGATACATCATTACAAATAGCTGAAGTATCTTGCTTCGGAAACGGAGAGTACTTGCATCCTCTCGATAAAAGTTTCTTTTCACAAGTATTTAAATCCTTTTTTGAAAAATTTAGGATTTTTAAATTCTTTACCATAAAAAATGATTCTGATTTTCATTGTAATCGTGTTCCGCGAATACAGAGTAATTGTTTTCACACTCATTAGAAATATAGCTTCTCCGGTGATCATATCCATCGTTATTATGATTAATGTGTCTAGTGTCATACATTCTACTTGGGTAGTAGGGCATTTGGTTTTTGAAATCAGAAGGCATCCTACCATAATCATTGTTCATTTCAATATTATTATAATTTCCAAAATTCCCTCGATTATTAAAAAAGTTCCTAGGACGGTACTTTCGAATTTGGTTTTGTGTCCTGAAGTTTCTATTGTTTTCATATTGGTTGTTAAGATAAGGGTGATTTTCATTAACTCTCCAATATCCCGGGCTGTTATTTCTGAATCGTTGTCGATATGGCTGATTTTGTCGGAAACGTTGATTTCCTCGAACTCTACTTAAATCTTCTGAGTTAACCCCGGAACTTAAAGGAATCATATGTTTGTCAGATTGAAAAAAGGTGATTTTATTCTCCCAAATCACGTGACTCAGCTGTTCTTCTTTTTCAACTTGTTTCTTCCATATCTGAATTTTATCGCTCGCCGATTCAGCGTCAAAAAGATTATCAACGTATTCCTGTACTTCAGCATCCATCTTTCTATAAAAGTCTGTTTTTATATTCGCTACTGCTCTTAGTCTTTGTATTTCATTTCTCACCCCTGCTGTTGATAATGAGTTTCTCATGTCTGATTCTTCTTTGGTTATTCCTCTGAAAGGTTTACGCCAGAATTTTCTGGGGATCTTCACTTCCTCATTGTTCAAAGATTTTTCATACAGATCTGCCAGACTATTATTTCTGTAGGCTTGAAAGTAAGCCATCTTCCGTTTAAAAAGTTTCTGGTCTTTGTATCGTTCGAAGTCTCCGCTTAGATTATTGACCTGTGGGATTTAATTTATTCTATATATATATATACCTATATATATATACAATGTCATGCATGTCGAGACCCCGAAAGGAAAAAAATCAAGAGATGAGAACAAAATCTGACTTAAATCACTACGGGAACTACAAACGTTTCTGGTTTATTTGCCGTCATCAGTGTAGTATACCCTATTGCAGAGAATCAGTAAATTAGATGCGATAAATCTTCATCCGACCTCCAGAAATCTACAATTAATGAAATAATTCAAATCTTGTTCTCAGAGCTCGGGTTCAAAAATAGTTCCCGTAATGATTTAAGTCAAATTTTGTTCTCACCTCTTGAATTTTTTCCTTTCGGGGTCTCGGCATGTATAGATTAATTCTTTCACTGGCCAGATGTGTCAGCTGCCGGCTTTCTATGTACATCCACTTACCAATGGTTTGTGCATAGAACGCAGCACGAACTAGCTATTTGCATTCGTGTTTGCAAGTTCAAATTTTTGAACCCGAGTTCTGAGAACAAGATTTGAATTGTTTCATTAATTGTAGATGTCTGGAGGTCGGATGACGATTTATCGGCATCTGATTTACTGATTCTCTGCAATAGGGTATACTACACTGATGACGGCAAATAAGCCAGTTAACGTTTGTAGTTCCCGTAATGATTTAAGTCAGATTTTGTTCTCACCTCTTTAATATATATATATATATATATATATATATAGATTCATAACTTGATTTTGGACAAAATCGTTCAACTATGTTGGACATAATGCAGTCAGACATCTGACTAATAACATCTCCATAGGCCCTTTAGGCCAGCTAATTTTATTGATGTTAAACAACAAAAACATAGAGTGATATTAGGCACAAACGTTTTAATGAATGCAGTGCATTGAGGTCACGGGCGACGGAACAATTTTTAGTAGGAGGCACACTCAATTTCGGCATTAGTGATCAAATATGGACATCCAATCAGTAGTCTCCTCAAGCAAAATAAGATGGAAATGTCTAAAATTCCAACCTTGCGCTTCATGAATTGCTAAGTTGCATGGGCCCATTCATTTTTCCACGGAATGACACTTGCATGTCACTTTTTAACTGCCTAATGTTGATTGCTAAATGACCTACATGTACAGAATCCTAAACATAAATGTTGATATTTTCTTGAGGTCAATACTTCGTTAGGAATTTCATTGGTTGACTTAAAAGAATGCACATGCATGTACAGTAGGCTATATGAATCAATGCCTGCAATGTCATATAATGTGTGAGATCCGACGATCAAAATTATGCCAACCTTGTGAATAAGGAATTGCATATTTCTTGAAGCTCAAATCAAGAACTCATTGGCGACGTACAAAGATTTTGAACAGAGAGACGTACTGAAGCTGATGATTACCTCAAGGCTCATGTGCTTGCATTATGCAAGCTGATGCAGTGACAGAATGAAAAACACAAAATCTCAAAGAAAGATATGAGAAATTAATAAATGCTGCAATTGAAAACGTCATTTGTTAGTAATTGAACTCAGAGTAAAATCTGGTGTTATCACTAGAGCTGGTGTAATCAAATGAGAGCTGGTGACAACAAACTTATAGATTTAGGCTATATCAGAAGTGAACTTTCAGAAGTGGGAGCGATCGGGTCGTCCGGTGCTAAAGCTTTGCTATTTCATATGATCATGCTAGTGAACTATCTCTTGCAATTTAAGATGATTCATCAAACTCTTCATTAAGATTTTTGCTCTTCATAACGACAGTTTTCAGTTTTGTAAAATATCGCATACGCTATAAGTCAAAGTAGCCATTTCATCAGTGGATAAGATAGTAGAATAATGCCTTCAGAATTCAGCAAGCCTCATTACTGCGGAGTTTAATAACTACAGTGAGGTTTAGTATATGCACTTAATTAAAGAAGTTGTAATTTTCTATCGCACTCGAGGACGTTCCGTCCTTGGCTCGTTCAAAATGCTGCTTTGGCTGAAATTAATGTGGTAATTATAATCTGCGATAGATCAATTAGCAACTGATAACAAAATCTGGGCGAAAACCAACCGATTTGTGAAGATATAGGCCTCTCGCACGTTGTAACTGCCAGAAACCAGAGCTGTTATAGGCCGAAAGAATGTTGCTCGAAGTTGAAAAATTGACAGAGTCCCTGGCCTCGCCAGTGTTATCGCCAGGCTTGTCGTGGGAATGGGAATCTTGCTTCAGGTCATGGGAATCCCATGGGAATTAAATGAAAATTTTGATCACCAAAATAAGATAAATTTAAATCTTATTTGAAAGTATCAACTCTTTTTTGGTTTGCAAAGGTTGTGAGAAAGCGAGAATGCAGGCTGTAGTTGCACTCATCTTACTGGATGACTGGGCGAAGCCGCTCATGAATGACGCACAGATTGAAGTGAAAATATAACATTTATAGATGTACATTGTACAGGTGTGTCTACAGTAAGCAGGCTGTCCTTGTCTGAAAAACCATGATTCTGTCAGGGTGACGAAACACGGGTCGGTAACCATCATCATAACAATTCTTTTCTTGGCTTATCAATCTTATAAGAAGACTAATATCGGTCTTGAATGAGAGAGAGAGAGAGAGAGAGAGAGAGAGCCTGGATTATGTAATTATCTGTTGAGGCTGTCTGTCAATTCGCATCGTCAACCGACGGGAGGAGAATCAGTATCCATGTCAGTGACCGACCGATTCTCTCGCCCCGTGCGCTGCATGATCAATTTCACTTACGCAACTTTTGACAATTCAAGTGAGGGAATGTGAGCTCGCAAAACATTCTTTTCCCCTGATTGACGCTTGGCGATGATTCATTAGGCTGCAGACCGAAGAGGAACCGAGCTATATGATGTAATTATAATCGTCTGCAACTTCAGTTCCCACTCTGAGGCAGGTCGTCGCTGCGATGTATTCGAACAAGTTCTTCGAAGTAGACAAAAAAACTCTGCAGCAGCACATTTCTGCTGCTCGTGTATTTTTGTTCCGCCACCGAAATCATTAACCAGTGGTAGTGCCAATCTTGATTCGAGGATAAAGGCCGTGCAAGTGGACATATCACCGGTTGCCGAGAGCTCAGGAGACGACAAGAAACCATTGTTGGCCCCTTTCCTTTATTGTGATGCCTGTAAGAAATTGTTTCTTTGGTTTAAGAAGACAAGAGGACAGTGGGTCAACCAGAGTGGGGTCAGTGCAATAAAGCGCCATCTCGAGAAAAACTGCGCACCGGCGACGTCGACGTCCAATCAACTCACCATTCACCGAAGTTTTCAGTGTGCTCCATCAACAAGCAAGCCTCCTCTTCCGAAAGAAGCAAAAGAACAATGGCAGCAGCATGTTGTGAAGCTTGTTTGTGCCCATCCGACTGTGTCCATCAACGCCATGGCTCAAATTGCATCTTCTTGCGCAAACTTCGCTTCTTCGGTAACGCACAGAAACAACAAGATCAATGACTATTCCATCGGACGAACTTACATTTCATCGGGGTTAATGACTGAGGGAGAGCAATCCCATGCAAAGTTGCAACATCATTTTAGAAACAGTCTCAACGATCCGGATGCTGGTGTATCATGCATGATTGATTTTTGGTCTGGAAGACGTGAACATTGACTTTCTTATTTTGCTATTGTTGCTTGTGGACTCGATAAAGATTGTCGTTGGTTCAGTTATCCACTTAAGATTTGTGATTTGGATGATGTACCACACGACGCTTCGTTCACTTTCAAAATTCTCGAAGAATGCATTAAGTCACCGGATGATGAAAAACAGGGTGAGCTCTCTCAACCCATCTTTATAGTTAGTGACAACGAACCGAAAATGGTCGCAGCGTTCGACGGCCGTTATCCAACGACGCTGAACTTGGGTGGTAGAATTGGTTGTACCGAACATGCCTTGTCGACTTGTGTCAAAGACGTTTTCGAGAAGTCTCCACCAGAATTACTAAGTGTCATGCTGTCTAATCTGACTTCTGTGGAATCTTTCTATAATGTACGCGACCAAAATGCGAAGCGACTGAAGCGTGCTATTCCTGATAAAAGCACGACTCGCCCATGGCGCTTTCAACATTCTCGACTTCGATCTGCGGTGGACAACTACACTGTGTTTCTGTCAGAAGAAGACTGTCATGTATCTGACAATTTGCCACCTTTACCTTCACTGAAATCTCTGTTGGATATTATGGAAGCCGTCAAGTGCTTCTTTGACAGAATTGAGGTTGATGAGCCAACTTCTCATCTATCTTACCTGAACTATCTTACTTTGGATATTCACTTGTTGCAAATGCAGATTAGTGAAGAAGTGCCTGCCATCGCTCGGGAGACTTGCTGCCTTCTACGAAACCAGATGAAAAAGAAGCTGTGGCCATATTGTGGTTCATCATTTGCAAAAGCGGCTTGTTATTTGTCAGGCATTGATGTCTGCAACACGGCTTTGGATATGGTGAAAACTCTTAGATATTCCAGCAAAAAGACCAGAGAATTGCAGGTGTTCATGAATCAATGGGAGCAGGAGATGCAAGGATTCAAATCGAGTGTTGTGAACTATTTGAATCAGCTGCTTGATTCAATGCATATATCTGATATCCCCACGGACAAAGTCAGTGATAACCAGGAACGTGAGCCCTCGACATCCAGCGATCCGTTTGAGACATTGTTTGCTCCACGCCCAAAGCCCATGAAGACTTCGCTTCATGAACAACTTGAAACAGAAATGTTGCTTTTTGAGACCATTCGTGTGGTCTCAAAACATCCGACCAAGGATTTTTGGAAAGAGAAAGGACCACAAATGAGACTTTTGTCAAAGTGTGCAAAAATTCTTTTTTCCACCCCAGTGTCATCGGCTTCTGTAGAAAGACTATTCAGCGAGGCGGGGATTCTCTTATCAAAGCTTCGAAAAAGGCTCAAGCCTGACAAGCTCAGCGCTATGATTTACACAAAATATGCTTGTTAAGTTAGAGACTGTATTATAATTCAGTTCCTAGGTTTGCATGAACATTTGTTATTCATTTGACATATTTCATAACAACATTTGTTAATCCATTGACATTTTTCTATTGCATCGGCTATTCTCTAGATTTTCATACCCGTAGAAACGTTTGTCAATACATTGATATTTTTCTAGAGCATCAGCTATTCTCTTGATAGCCTTCATTGCCGCATGGTAGCGTTTTGCGTTTGTTAATCCATTGATATTTTACTTCAGTATCTGCTATTCTCATGATTGTTTTTATACCCGCATTTTGTTTGTTAATCCATTGATATTTTCTTGAGTATTTGCTTTTGCCGTGATGGTTTTCAAAGTGACGCTTGTTAATCCATCGATGGTCTTCATTCGGCATCACGCGGGTCTCAAAGTAACGGTTGCTAGTCCATTGATAATTTATTGAAGATCTGCTATTCTTAGATTGTAGTACTGTCATTCGTAGGCCTTTATACATAATAGGGACTACATTGGAGAGTTTTTATAATATGTAGCTTTCATCAATCCATTGATATTTTTTAATGTTTGATGCCTTTTTAGCAGCAACGTTTGTCAATCCTTGGACAAATTTTCAATGAACGTTTGTTTCTCGAATATAAATTTGTCTTTTTGCATTTGTGGCTTTATCATCAAAGTTAGATAGAATTGGAATTATACCGTACATGGGATGCGAGCGAGCGTATTATCACATATTCATAAATCAGTAGTTGTTTTCTGTTGGTAAGTCATAGAAATATGCGTAGGCGAAGTATTTACTTCATTGCTTGTATACAGGCACTGTACTTGTATTGTAAACTTAAATATGATATTGCGATGAGCTAGAAGTTTGCCATGTTCATCACAAGTACGGCACCGCATGAAGTGAATCAGAGTGAATAGACATGCAAATATGTGTATGTATAGGCCTATATGTAATCGAAGACTATATCGATGAAGTCGTCTTTATTGATTGACTAATCCCTGAAACAAAATGATAGATATTTTTGATAATAAGTAAAAACTTGCAATTTTTGGAAATTACAAAATAAGATAGATTGACATGCCAATACTTTTTCATCCAAAAGATAGGTCAACTAAAAGCGCTTAATCTCATCAGTTCAATTACGAAAATCCGTTAATCGACTTGTAGTCCGAAAGAAGAGAACCATAAACCGTATATAGGAGGAGTAATGAGCCATGGGAATTCTGATGGGAAATACTGAAAAATCCCGTGGGAATGGGAATTCCCATGGGATTCCCATCAAAAATCCCGTGGGAATGGGAATTCCATGGGATTCCCATCAAAAATCCCGTGGGAATGGGATGGGAATGGGAATTCAAAATCAATTCCGACGCAAGCCTGGTTATCGCTCATGATTCAGGTAATTTCCGTCTCCATTAAACAAAATCGATACATTTGGATCGTTTTAAGACAAATTTGAAACTTCGTTATTCCAGCTTGACACAAATGTATTCTTCTCAAAATTTTTAGATAGTAGAAGTCGTGTTTTCCGCACGTTTTTACAGAAACATATGGTGAGTTTGATGTTGAACATTACACCAATGTTCAGCGATTGTAAATTGAAAGTTAAGAAATTTATGCATAATGTCCTTACATAGATTCACTCACATATTGTGCATCATCTAATATATTTTGGTTACAGCAACAGCAGCCGCATTAAATCTATGCTTTAATTATTTACAAAATATTGAATTGTACGTTTTGTGCATTTCCAAAAACATGAAATCGTCGGAATGCACCGAATCACATTTTGGAAGCTTTAGTATCCAGAAAAGAATCATTATGCATTTAAGGAACAAAAATTAATTAATTTAGACTTCACATATTATGCCAATTAATATATTTCACAAATCATCCCATTGCCCTCTAGAGAATTCAAATATCAATCGATGATGAGATAATTCCTTACCATTGCAATGTGATGGAATCGGTATATCATCAATTATCAAATTGCGCTTTAAAAAGACTTGTACTCTAAAACTTAAGCTCGATTTGATACAGAAATCAAGATGCTTCATCATTTCATTTTTTCAGCTTTTAGTTCTAAATATATTTATAAGTTTTCCGTTCATTTGAGCTGCTAAATTTCGACGAACTTTTGACGGTGGTCCAGTACCAGATTCAAGAATTTTATCCCTTCCAGCTTTTTCGGTCATATTACTCTTTGCTAAAGTCACTTGTTCCGCTAAATGCCCACTTTTTTTACCATGCTTTACTTTTGGCTTTGCCGACTGGTCTGCAGGAGATTTCTTCAGTGATTCACTTTTATTACGAAGGAGTTCAAATACACGGTCAGTTGCTTTCACGTTCTGTCTTGGATCACTCCTTGAAAGACATTCCTCTAGCCAATTGTCAACCGCTTGAGCAGCAGAAAACATGAAAAAACTTGTGAAAACGATAGCAAGTTCACGAAGAATGCTCACAATTGATTCAGGAAGACTGACTGCCTGAGGTAACTCTGGTGGCAAGTCATCAGTATGGTCAGCTTCTTGATATCTGGCTGCAATTTCATAAATTGGTTCGTTGATATCACTTATTTCTCCGAAAGTCAATTCATGAAAGTAATCAATGGCAGCACAACAAAGTGATAATGCATCATCATAAGCAGATGCATCATTACACGCTCTCGTTAACTTAGTCACTGCAACAAGCCAATCAGTCTCCTCATCAGGGAGTAGATCCTCAAGAATTATGACACCCAGTTCCATCAGCTTGATACCATCTTCAACATGAATTGATCTTGAAAGAAGAAAACCGGTGCGAACGTATTGATTTGCTAATTCACGGCTATCTCCCTTACCATACTTCTTCTCTAAAGCCTTTAAAGCAGAATAAGCGCATTCCGTTGCTTGTTGTACATCACCTTTCCGCCAATATATTAATGCAATATTGTTTCTTGTGCCTATCACAGATTCATGTTGCTCACCAAATGCTGAAAGTCTGAATTCTAAAGCCTTCTCTAGCAGTTTCAGAGCATCGTCATACATATTCTTGTCAGAACAGTATCTGGCGGCCAAAGACAACAGAACTGCCTCCGCTCCTCCGCCCTTTTTATTTTGTACATGAGAAAATATCAAAGTAACAGCTTCCTTTACTTTTCCATCAAGCAAACGGTGTGTCATTTTCTCTGACACTGATTTCAATTCTGGACTTAAATCCTGCATGTCTTGCGACATATCTTCAATCACATCAGGGTAAATGGTGCTATCCCAAATTTCTTGGTCCTCCTTTTCATGGGCAACAGCAGTGTCAACTTTGGCCATATTACACATGAACATCCAATGATCTCTCTCAACATGTACAGCTGCAAGCTCAGCTTCTTTTTCAAATATATCCTCTTGCAAAGCCTGAATGTTTCGGCGCAACACATTGTTCTCATGCGCTAACCTGCGAGTTTCAAGTCTCAATTTTGATCTGCAGCTTTCTAAAATTTGAAGATATTCCACCAAAGTAATGAGTAAATGAGAGTCATACACACCCAGTTGTGTTCTTCCTAGTAATATCTTAAGTTGAGAAAATTCTTCGGCCTTTATCATCATTTCATCTTCACTTACTTTACCCGCATTTCTTTCTAACTCAGACATCAATTTGTCAAGTTTCTCTTTATATTCATCATGGAGCATCAATAGCTTTTCTTTCGTATCTTTTGCGCTTGGCAAAACCTGGTTCTCAGATAGAACCATTTGCGGTTCATTTTGTTGTGAGAAGTCGGATACTTTAGAACGATCGTCTGCACCACCAGGTGGTTGCAATCCTGGGGATGGAGGTTTTGATGAAGTTGGTTTTCCATCAGACTTTTTCTTTGGAGAATTCTTCGACATTATACATTTCCTCAAAAGGTCATTATCGAATCAAGTCAAGCTGAGGACACCAAGCAAGATCTCAAAAATCAAACAGAATGTTCAAATTTTGGTAGAATCAATCAAAGAAATTGATTATAGCTAGAGTATAAGTAGACTGTGTGTATAAAAACACGGATGTCTATAGTATAAAGTTGGCATCATAGAGGTCGAATTGACAGCTATCTTTGCGTAATGGATAAACGGGGATTTTTTAGATTTGCTGAAATAACGAGGACAATTATTTAGTTAACTGCCCCGAGGGCAGTAAACTATGATAATTGACCGAGATGGATTTTAAACTATGTCAGATTATCTCTATGCTCACAGGGCAGGTTAACAGGGACGGTTAACACATAGAGGTCGGATAGATGTGAATTTCCAATTTCATTACATTTCCCTTTATGTTAGAGGATGGACAACCAAACTGTGTCCGACTTCCTGTTCGATGATACAATTTTGAAGAATTATTTGATGATTTATATGCGGCTACAGCATCAACCGGGCTCTCAACATCCATTATAATCAGAGCGGTCGCCGGGCAAATATAGCATGAATTATTGAAATGACAAGTAAGACTTGCTACCAATATTTTCTTATTTAACATATGCTATTTGATTAAGAGTTAGATAAAAACCTAGAATTTGCTAATTTTGATACCTACTACAATATAATTTATATGATTTTTGAAAAATTTTTTGTGCATGAGCTATAGCATGATAAATAATAACTTTCACGCCTATATGCACTACATGCACTTCTGTAGAAAGCTGCGGTCAAATAATACTCATAATTCTTTTGACATTGCCTATATGGTTGTACGATTATTGTGAGAACTTCAACTGACAATATTTAAATCAATATAATTATATATTTGCATCTTCCTATTCTGCTTCAAAGTCTGTGAAAAATTAACATTTTGATATACACTCTGAGATCTTTGTGCAAATTCTTTACAGTATTCAATGAAATTCAATTCATATAACATCACATACATGCTTGTAGACCGGTATGAAACCCAGGATATAATAAGTACAGCATAGAAAACCGTTATTCACTGTTCTCTGGTCACTACTATCGTATCTCATGCTAATGTCCGTAGATATAGCGTGAATAAGCGATAGCGTCAAGACCCTATTTAATTTTTGTGGAATCAAAAATCTAAATAGAATATTTTTCACCACTTAACGCATATCACTAATAATATTAATTATTCATCATGACATAACTTTACAGTTGCCTTATTATCAATTACTCTCATGATTTCATTGATATAACTGCATAAGTAACATACATAATTTTTCTTTATTTCAGGTAATAAACAATTGCTAAAAAAATCACCGGTCATCGCTGTAACTGCGTAGACGTGTCTTACGCTGAAGACAAGCAATTAAGGATGGCAACAAAAATATGAAATTGTGACTGACTCCTCATCTTCGATTGCCGTTGTTGCCTCTCCTCGACAAATATTTCCAGTACCTATTGGCTGATGATGGCAATAGGGCAGCAAGCATTTCGCCGTACAGAGTTACTGCTGTCTGTTCGGATCTGAATATAAACCAGAAAATGTTGACTGCCTGATAACACAACGTTGAACTTCGAATTCTAAAATTGTGAATTTTTGACCTTTTTACGTCATTGACTTTTAATGAGAAACTTCCATGTTTTTTCACTCGTCTGTATCTACTTGCCTTGCATGAGCTGATGCAGGGACGACTACTAAGTTATCTATGTAGATATCTTAGTAGTCCCTGGCTCATCGTAAGAAATTATTGGTTTTTGATTACAGAAAAAAATGTCTATGATTTGTTAACCTGCCCCGGGTTTCCAGGGATAGGGATGGCTATGAAATTTAACCAAAATGATGAAATATATCAAGGACTACCACAATTGCAGTGGGACTACATAGAAATTGTAGCGATTGAAGACGTCTTGGCTAGTCATATATTATATTTAATGGTTTAGGAAGAGCCAAGGTTTTAATGATGTTGTACTTTAATTATGATATGATTAATTTCGGTTGCTATTCGGCAGCCATCATCAGATAGACATCACCAGATAGACATAAACGCAAAAGTCATGAATTCAAATTTCACATTAACATAGGAAATAAGGGAGTAGACAAGAAATCTAGTAAAAAGTAAAAACTATGTTAACAAATTTCAGTAGAGAAAAGGAGGAATAGAAATATGCGACAGATAGTATTGGACTACATTTTACCAATAGCAATAGTAATTGATCTGACTAGAAATATCACTATCAAAATATACAAAATACATAATATGCATACAAAAGTAGAAAAGGAAAGTAATGTGAAAATGACTTAATGACTCATGGTGAGATTTAGAAAAGATCGAATCACTAAATGAAGAGGAAGTCTTTGTAGCATTCTAATTCCGTTTTGTTGTTAATCATTGGTTTTAGTTTGTGAATGAACATTGCTTCTCGTAGGCGTAAATTGGCTTCATCTCGGTCATAGGCAAGAATGGTAGTTGAAAAGTTGAAAGTTTTACATAATCGAAGATGTTTGTTTAGTGACGAGTTAGTATTGTTCCTATGTTCTCTGCATCTGATGTGTAGTTCTCTGATGGTGCTTCCGATGTAAAATCCATTGCATTTCTCACAAGTAAGTTGGTAGATCACATTCTTTCGACAGCAGATTTTGTTATCATTTATTGGACAATTTTGTATGTTGCATGTCTTCATTGTTCTATTGTTAGATAAGGCGCTTCGTAGTGTGTGATTTTTTCTTGTAATTCGCATTTTTATATTTTCTCTTTGGAAGACATTTTTCAGTTGTTCATCTATTCTGTCAGATACGAAAGGAAAATGAAAGTGAAAGTATGATGCATTTTCATCTCTCTGCTTGTTTCTTCGTTTCAGCCGTTTATTGTTCGTAATCATTTCATTTGAATAACCATGTTTCTGAAGAATTTCATCGAACTTACTCACATGTTTCCGCTTCGTTATCATATCCGAGAAACGTTCTGTTATTCTTTTATTTTCATTCCTTATGAAGAATTGTTTCATACGAGTAGGTATATGTGAGTTACTGTGCACAAATAAATTTTTTTAGCGGGCTTCTTATAAAATTCAAAATGTGGATTATCTTGGGTATTCAGCGTAACTGAGAAATCCAAAAGACTTATGCTGTTATCGTTGTTTGTAGGGAGTTCGATTTCAAATTTGATGCATGGATGTTGATCGTTCAAAAATCTCAACAATTGCATTGCCTCATCTTTGTCGGTGAGGAGGGCAAGACAGTCATCTACATATCTTTTAAAAAGAGGTGTGTAATTTATCATTCGCAAAGCTGATCTTTCAACGGCGTCCATAAACACGATTGCCATAAGTCCTGATAGCGAAGAAAACATTGGAAGTCCTTTGATTTGTTGGAATATCTTCCCATTGAACTCGAAGAACGTGTTATTTAGAGTTACTGTGAGTAGAAGTTGGATCTGGTTAATGCGTATTCCTTTCAGTTCGGTAATGCTATTTTGTTCTAATTTCTCAATGATCACATCTATAGCATCGTTGATAGGGATGCTGGTGTACATGCTCACGACATCATAACTGCATGGAAAATAATGTCTAGTATGATTCAAGTTTTTGATACTTTCAATCAACTCTTCACTTGATTTAAGATGTGCCGGGATTTGTTTCAGTAATGGTGATAACAGTTTTGATAGGAGCCATGACGTTTTCGATGTGGGTCCATTGATGTTGGAAACAATGGGTCGAATTTCCAGGTCTGTATCATTTTTGTGTGTTTTAATCAGATGATAGAAATGTGGCATATTCGAATTTTTTGTCATATAACTTCGTTTGACTGTGTTTGGGTAGTGATTTTCGTCTGCTACATTCTTCCATACATTGTTGATCTTCTTTTCGATTGTTTGAACGGTGATATGGTTGATTGGTCTATATGTCGTCGTATCTGATAAATGTTTCATACCTGTTTCTATATAGGTTTCATTTTGAATAACACAGAATTCTGAGCCTTTGTCTGAGGGTAGATACGTTAATTGCTTTTGTTTCAGTTGTTTTAGAGTTGCTTTTTCTGAAGTTGCAAGGTTGCCATTTTGTGGTTGTTTTTTGATATTTTCTATTATTTTCTTGCATCCAAAGTAAACGCGTTTCAGTATACTTTCAATTTCATCGTTTCGTGTTGGCATACTTAATTCTGAGTGCCAAGGGTACTTTTGAGGGCATTCAGAATTGTCTGTCTCATTTTTGGCTTTGAGTTCTTATATATAATAGATAAACAACTGAAAAATGTCTTCCAAAGAGAAAATATAAAAATGAGAATTACAAGAAAAAATCACACACCACGAAGCGCCTTATCTAACAATAGAACAATGAAGACATGCAACATACAAAATCTGCTGTCGCAAGAATGTGATCTACCAACTTACTTGTGAGAAATGCAATGGATTTTACATCGGAAGCACCATCAGAGAACTACACATCAGATGCAGAGAACATAGGAACAATACTAACTCGTCACTAAACAAACATCTTCGATTATGTAAAACTTTCAACTTTTCAACTACCATTCTTGCCTATGACCGAGATGAAGCCAATTTACGCCTACGAGATGCAATGTTCATTCACAAACTAAAACCAATGATTAACAACAAAACGGAATTAGAATGCTACAAAGACTTCCTCTTCATTTAGTGATTCGATCTTTTCTAAATCTCACCATAAGTCATTAAGTCATTTTCACATTACTTTCCTTTTCTACTTTTGTATGCATATTATGTATTTTGTATATTTTGATAGTGATATTTCTAGTCAGATCAATTACTATTGCTATTGGTAAAATGTAGTCCAATACTATCTGTCGCATATTTCTATTCCTCCTTTTCTCTACTGAAATTTGTTAACATAGTTTTTACTTTTTACTACACCTTTTCCATGTCTATTTCAGATATTTCCAAATCGATTTCAGATCTTTCCAAATGAATTTCAGACATTTCCAGATGGATTTCAGATTTCTCCAATTGAATTTCAGATATCTATCAACAATCTCAACTTTGAAGATATCTGAAATTCAATTGGAGAAATCTGAAATCCATCTGGAAATGTCTGAAATTCATTTGGAAATATCTGAAATAGACATGGAAAAGGTGTAGATTTCTTGTCTACTCCCTTATTTCCTATGTTAATGTGAAATTTGAATTCATGACTTTTGCGTTTATGTCTATCTGGTGATGTCTATCTGATGATGGTTGCCGAATAGCAACCGAAATTAATCATATCATAATAATTAAAGTACAACATCATTAAAACCTTGGCTCTTCCTAAACCATTGAATATAATAGAAATTGTAGCAGTCCTTGAATATATCCAACATGTATAATAGCGGTATGATTAAATCACAGTCATCTGTGGATGTGACAGTATCGGCGAAAGTTGTGGCTATTTAGAGGGCACACTAGAGAAGAAAAACTTAACATTTTGATCAAATCTACAGTGTACGAGTGTACGAATCTGACTAACCGACCGAATTTCTCTCATTTATTTTCATCATTGTATCTGTGAATTACAGCTGAAATGATGTCATGCATGTAATGCTTTATTAGGTGCAATTAATAATGAAAACTCAATGAATAAAGTACAATTATAATTTATGAATTGTAAACAAGGAATATTATCGTTTTATAGCAGGAGCACGGTATTTTCTACGTTCAGGAATGAAGACTTATTCAATAGTATTGTCATTTTAAAAATCACCGACATGACTGACATTCGAAGATAAAATCACAAAATCGCCTGTGGAATCTTTTAGAGACATGCTGGAATATCACACTGCTGAGGATCGTCTGTCATGGGTTATGAAGATCGAACGTGCAAAAAGTAGGAGCAAAATTCAGAGATCAGTGGTCACAAGATGAGCTTTAACCATTTTCTTACTTGCGATCTACAGACTTAGCAAAAAGTTCAATTTCATTTAATATTCAGACGAATGATATCTCATAAGAGGATCTTATTGTGTGAAAATTTCAGGTCATGCTGCATTTACATCGGAAGTTATCTCAAAATAAAGACAGCAAAGTTCTGAACTGGACCCGCTGTCAGAGTCCAGACTGGTGCGATCATAATTATCCAATATCCTCTCTATAGGCTTCAATAACTTTGATATCCAACCTCTATGGTTAGTATCTTGCCAATGAAGTCTATTACTACCAAAAAACAAGGTAGACCTACCTTAGTACAAGGTAGACGTACAGGAATATAACAGATGTACAAAAAGTCTCGGCAACTAAACATTTATAACTTCGTCAGTTTCCATTTGATTCAGCTGATACTTTGCATACAAATGCAAAATAACCATAAAGTTTAAAGTTGAGTAATTATCGCTCTTAGAGAAAAACGGGCATAGGTTCAAATCCTGTGTATTTCCAACGGTGAAATTCAAGATATTGGACATGCAATGCTCAACCACCAGGCGTGATCATAGCATGTTATTTAACATGATCCATGGACTTCTACATACATGTATCTTGGAGTCCATGAGCATGATCAAGTAAACATAGAACCAAGGAACCCTATTTATCGGCGCTTCGCTTCACTCAGTCACAACTAATAGCACATTAACTAGAGGAGAGTTAATTTTTGATTCTTTTTCAAAATACCTGTGTGCATCAGGAAATGTAGAAAGATTCGCAGCAATGTCACTGTTGTATAAATCACAATGAAAGAATTTGAACATCTCGACAATACTCAACCTAAAGCTGTCTCTCTGTGATATGATTATGAAAAAGTGAATGCCGAAAAATTTTTCGGACGGATCACTTGTCGTAGGAAAGCTAAGGTCGCCCATATCTTATAGCAAGAGGAACAACAGCATGTTCGCAGGATTGGCTATGAGATTCCAAAATTCTAAGGTCGCAGGAATTGCGATTTCGTGGCCTAAAATGATTTATTGTGATCTTAACTTATTTGATTTTCGTTACTTTTTACATTTCTTTCTCAACATCAAGAAATGAGTAGGTTGTTTTGTGACATAGCCGTGATTTTCAAACGGTTTCATTTTCATTACAATGAAATCTAAAGTTTGTATAGAAGACTGATACATAGAATCGAATAATTCTCCCAGTTGGGTTACTTCTACTGTATCATAAAGTACATATTAGGTAGAGTAGCAACTAAGCATTAATTAAATCCCCAATGTTTATGCAGTTTCGATTTCATTAAATGAACTCGAGCTTAGACCCATTGCCAAATGTGAGTTACGTAAATTTTTAGTTTTGGAGAAATTGCCACGGGGTTAATTGACTGATCATTGTTAGCAACACAGACGGAACAATAGTACTTTAAAAATCCTTCGTGTCTTGACAACCTTGAAGAGGTAATATATGTTAAATTAGCAATTCGAGCACTTTCTTGAGCGTGATCATATCACAAACTATCTGCCACTGAAAGAGCAAAATATCATAACTGAAGACAATGATCATAATTAGCTTTAAAAATGTAAGTGGGTCCACATTACTATTCAGATTCAAGAAATGAAACAAATTTAATCACAAAATCATGTCAGTGATAATTGAATTAAAAACTTGAAAATTCAGCCAAGAAGCACAATAATAGAATATCAACTTTTCCATGAAGACTTGCATTACAAGACGATTCATGAAATTTCCTTGATAGTCAGCAGCCATTTCCGTTTCATTATGGTACCTGTTCATTACTTATATCAAAACTGGCTGTTGTCAAGTTTGCTGATAAAACTTATAAAATTCTATGCGCATAAAGGAAGGACTATGCAGCATCTTTTTTAAAATTCCGTTTAATGCTAGATGCAAATCTTGACTATTCAAATCCAAGCTTGACCCCAAAACGAATTCCACTTTTTGCCTCAGGTTGATGTAAATGTAAAAATCAAACATTTTGGTTCCGTATGAGAAGATCGGTTTGCTATGATATGAATTCCGAATCTGATGTGAATTCATAACAAATATTAAAAATTCTCTAATGAGTTCGAAACCCTGCACAAACAAGAACTCAAAATTTGGGCCTACTACAAGTGACATAAAACACTTATTACTCCGCTTCATCTGAAATACATATACTAATAATCTGAAATTTAGCCTTGATGAGGATCCAATAGTAATGGTCAGAGCCTGACATCATTCCATGCTTTTCCTTCTACAGTATTTCTGCAGATGCATATTCAAACTTTGCCTCGTTCCAACCTTTGCCCAATCACATTTCCCTACATTTAAATCGATTGTATCTGATTCGAAGTACCTAATAGTCATTATCTAATTAGCTTAGCTGATTAGAAATAATGGTAATAGTTACTGGTCTCACAAGTATAAAGCAGGAAGTTAATACAAATTTAACGGGACTACGGTCTCCAGAGCCTTCTTTGGCCGGATGCTCAAAAAACCAAAATTGCATAGAGCTTGCTATATGAATCTACAGAGTGGTCCAGAAGTCTTCGGTCCGGAAAGAATTGTGAAAATGATGAGCCAGGTCGAAGACTTCTGCGACACTCTGATATTTGTTTTTTCCCTCGTTGACTAACTGAAGCTTATAATTCTGAAGCGGTGAAAAGGTCCTCTAGTACATGACAAAAATAGAACTTTAGTAAGTCAGTTCCATGAAGAGCCTCTTACATGACTGAGCACATTCATTTTCATTGACTATTTAGGGACCCAAAAGTACTACCATGAACGTTTCTGCACAGCACAATACCGACATTTCTCCACACAATAATCCAAATGTTATTCGAGACATCACCGGACCGACTGTCGTCCGAAAGAAGTGAGTGAGTAAGTAAGTGTTTTTTCTGATTTCTGATTTCTGTTATTTCTTTTGAAAATCCATAAATACACAAAATACAAGTCACAAAATAAGTCAGATACAATAGAAAACCGGAGAAAAAGAGAAGATTGTCACACAACTGGAAAATGATACATAGTTTCACTCATGACAACATACATCCAAGATGGAGTTTTCTGGCAGTTTTAACATTTGGAAGACATAAATGACCGCTACGTAGCATTCGAGGAGGAATCAAATGATGCAGAGGATGCTCCTCGCTTACTTCACATTTCTTGAAAAATGAAGATGCACGGTCTTTCAGAATCACAGAAAACAAGGGAAACTTGTTGCACGTACCGTCTTTACCACAAAAATCAGTCGGTGAGCACGATTATGAAATCTTTGCAATTTTAGCTCGTTGGATTTTGGAAGCCAAGAAAACAGAGGAGCGGCATAGAGTAAAAGATTTCAAATCAGTGAATTATGCACAATTACAAGCTGGTCACTCAGAAGACACAAGCGGCTTTAGCGTTCGAATCACGCACAGTCTTTGCGATGCAAGTTTCAAAATTTTGCTGAAATGAAAATCCGATGTCAAATTCTTGCTCCAGTGAACACCAAGAATTTTCACGGTATCTGAAACATTGATAGATGGATATGAAGCATCAAATTGTTCTCCATGATAGAAAGTCATATGCGAGGATTTCTCGAGATTTAGCTTCATCCTCTTGATATCGATCCATTCTTGTACATGCCCCAGATTGTTCAGTATGAGATCGCGAGAAATTCCCTCAATGAGCGTAAATAACCATGGATGATTCTGGTGACACATGCAAAGCCAGTGAAAAGAAAAGGACTTAAAATGGACCCTTGGGGAATTCCTGATGGTATTCTAGCTGTGGGACCGTACATACCATTCAATTTCAGACGTTGAGTGCGGTTATCCAAATAACTTTGCAGCCATGTAATAAAACTTTGATTAACATTGCCATCAATCAAATGGTTTAGCAAGGAGCTGTGATTCAATTTATCGAATGCCTTCGTTAAATCCGAACAGGATAGCCTCACTGCTTTCGTGGTAGGCATATCAAGATATGTGGTGATGCTATCGTGAATTTTTATCAACGCACTCTGTGTTAAACCATATTGTCTGAAGGCATATTGATGGGGACCATACGATTGGATAATCTGTGGCATGACAGAATTGAGAACAAGACGTTCAAATATTTTGCTGGTGACTGGGGTAACAGATATCGCTCGAAAGTCACGAACAGTGGGTCTCTTACATTTGGGCACGGGTACAACATCAGCCAACTTCCAACACGAGGGGAAAGTTCGAGACTCAAGTGACTTGATAAAAATCTGATGGAGTGGGAAAGAAAGCCAGATAGCGGCGTCACATAGAATGCGATTGGGAATATCGTCACAACCAACAGATTTATGCATAGGTAGATGAGTCAAGCAGCGTTGCACGTCATAGACTGTCGGTGTAAAAATCCATGCATCATTCTGAAACGTGGGGTTACCTTCTTGGTCGTAATTGAAGTTCTTACACATCTCGACGTGAACTGCAGAAATCAAACCCTCCACACCACCATAGTCCATTATCAAATTATGGAAGGCCATCTTGTCAACTTTACCACGAACCTCGTTGACAACTTCCAAACATTTTTCGCTGACTGCAATTACCGCTGCGACCATGCATCTTTTGATTTCAGTATTTCATCTTTCATTTTTGCCTTGTAATGATGGCATAATTCCCATTGTTTGCTGCAGAAAGGATTCCAGTGTTTGTTTATTAATGATTTCAGAAAAGGTGTAGCCCAAGGCTTATCCTTGTCTGTCATCAACACAAAACTGGATGGAATAAATGACATAGCACCTTGTAAATTATAATAAAATATACAACACATTCATCAACAGAATAGTCATCAACAAAAATAGAGTTGAAGTCTGTAATTGATAGGAGATATTGAAAATCATCCATGTGTGACTCACGAAAATCCCAGGCTTTGACCAATCTGGATGAACAATTATTAAATTCTTTACCAAACAGCAAAACAGAGTTATGGTCAAACGAACCAAGTGGAGGACCAATAAATGCATTGTTAAATATCACCTAAATCCGAACTGATTCATATTTGTTCAAGAATAGAATTCAGCCGAGTGGGACGTTTTGCGGAATTTCCAAGTGAAAATTGTTCCAAAAAATGGATGTATCCATATCATAATAATCTCCCCAAATCATAAGCTTAAGTTTCAACTCTGGGTCTACTGACAATTCACTGTCTATTACACGAACAAAAAATCGTAGATACCATTGCGATCACTTGATCTCAGATTTGGTGGTACATATGCACAAACGACAAAAGATTTAATTTACAAATTTTCAATGCCAAAACTTCGATCGTGCGGGGATGAGAAAAACATGAAACATCACAGCGTAGGTCAGTAGCGATCCATGCACAAACACCGCCGCCAACACGCCCAAGTCTATCACATCTGTACAAATTGTAGTTAGGCAGTTTAAGAATGTCATCATCGGAATGGAGCAAAGATTCTGTTACAACTACCAAGTCAGGTTTTACTGAAGCAACTAATCCAGATAACTCGTCGAATTTGGAAAAAATTGACCGAGAGTTCAACAGTAGCACAGTGGGAAATGTTTGTCTACGAAAAGAAACAATAAAATCCGTCACAGAAAATTATTTGAGATCGGCACTGATCGAACATTTGATATCTGAATAACACGTCCATAAATAACTACATCATCACCATTTGCTCTCCTCTCATTCAATTCACTATGAAGTCTCCGAAATTCTGTAATTTGAGCATGTGTCCTGTCAGGATTGACGGGCACTGTCTTGCATCGCTCAGAATTTCTTAAATGTTTCGCTTTTTAGGAAACTTTTCTTTGATTCAGAATTATGAAACATAATTTTCAACAAACGTGGTCTATCAGATTTGGTTCGACCGATGCGATGAAGACCAATAACATCATGCAAAATTACATTTTTTAAATTAACTTCATCAAGCATGTTGGCAAACTCATCTTTATCGTGATTTTTCCTTTCTTCCAGAGTGCCTTTAAGTTCCTTAATTCCAGATACAATGACACTGTTGAGGCGGGAATTTCTTTCTTCGATTTCATTGAAAATCATCGTTGGAAGATTGAACATTCCCCTTTTATAAAATTCATTTCATCATCATGAGAGGTCAATTGATCTTTTAATGTCTTTAACTCTTTTTCCATGCAAGTGTAAGAAATTACCTTTTTGAAATGCGATGCAAAATCATTTCAAATTTACAAATTTTGTGTTCAGTATGAAAATGGGTTGGAGAGATCGGTAGGGCTCATTCCTCAGTCCTCTTTGATGTTTTGCACACGGTCCACGCAGATATTTTTGTCGCCATTGACGGAAAAGTTCTCGCAAATAAGACTCTTGAGGTGTGACTCTTTATATGACTCTTTATCTTTCATAGAGAGTGGCACTGCTCTTTTTATGTATTAAATCATCTTTGTCAATGATAAAATAATTGTCTAGCCACTAGCATTTTGGCGCACACTTGCCCTATACAAATTGCTGTTTATTAATTGCGTGTTTCGACTCTCGAAAAAATCATTGTAAATATAAATTATCAATCCATTTCTGAAAATAATGTTTGGAATAAGTACAATAAAATTATCTTTAGTGTGGTTGCTACTTTAAATGTTTTCAAAATTGATCTAGGATATCTGAACACGCTGATTTCAAATTTGAAGTCTGTTTTTGAAATTTAGCTTGTTTTAGAACTACCATGATTTTTTTGCATTCCTACGTGTACAATGTACATGTACAAATGAAACATGAAAAATTTGCAATTAATCTGAAGTCTAATTTTACATCGGTTCTGTACAATTCAACCACGCTGATTACAAATTTCAAGTCTCTTTTGCTGAATAAACATATGAGCTACGTGGAATTTAATTATTTAAGATGGAAAATGCTGTATACCGGTATATGGACCTCTAATCACGATTATTAGACCTCTCCTACACAATTCAAACGACATTTTGTAATACTTTTTTATTTATTAAGTTTTTTTATTGACTTCTATAGGACTGCATTATAAGATCACGGATATAACGTCATTTCCGTTCTTTTCGGATTAAAAGGAATATATATAAGCTGGTAATATTTCTTGTGAAAACTGCATTGTCAATATTCAATATTTTAACATCAACATCTACACGTAGGCCTGCATATGCGCTTCTGTACTGCTTCTAATATTGTGAATTCGCATTTCAGAATTGAGTGGTATTGAAGACATATTTGATAATCAACAGATAAGTTATATGAAATCTATTGTAGATGCACTCAAAATGAGACGATGAGACGGTGGGTTGAGAAAATAATGTCATGTAAAACCATCTATGGACAGAACCAAAATATGTGAAGGCACTCTAATATTTATTATAATTGTACTGAAATGTGCTGAAATATGATTAGAATGACTTTTAGCACACAAGCAAGCTAGGCATTTGCAATGATAAAAGACGAAAGCTGCAGAACATGTTTTTCACTACTGACTTCATATGAGCACACACATATAGGCCTATAGGTTTGAAGCACGTGGCACACGTGATGCGAGATTTTCGATCTCTATTCTCTCACAAAATGCATAGCTCTGTTCTGTTGACAGTTTCAAAAAAGTGTCGTTGATTGCACGCCTGATCATCCCAAAGTAAGTATCCACTTTGGATCATCCAAAATTCCAAGCGCACGAATAACAGCCTGAAGACTTTTCTTGGACACGCGAGCCATCTGTCGTGAATTACTTTCTTGACCATTTGCATACCACTAGCGATCAGAAAACCAAAGTGCAAAGTTTTTGATTGAGATGGGCTCACTGCACTTGTGGCTTTGAAAATGGACATGTACACTGTTCAAAACGGCAATTATGAGAACATTCATCACGAAGCCATATGGCCATCTTCTGCACTTTTGCTTCAGTGACACAGTTCATATGCCATTTTTCTTAGTATATATTGACTGATGTCCGATATTTCAACTTCAGTAGAATTTAAAACATGATGCGATCCGGCAGCTGCCTTTAATTATTGGATTATTATAATACAATGGTTTTCACTACAATTTCTTTTCTGTCACCTTATCAACTCCTGCATATGACACAACCAAACTCAGACGAATGAATTTGTATTGAAATGGCTCTTCAATGGTTTTCAGGCCGTCAAACAGTGGATTCCAATTGATATTATTGGTCATTGCAAAAAACGATTCCGGTCACATGGTTTCATACAGTGCGCTTGCCCAGGTCTCATAGAAATATTTAGAGTCAACCCGTCACCCTGGCTGGATATAATTTTCCTCATAATCAACAATTGCAACACCGTCATTCTTCGCAATCACAGGGATCATGCATATCACGAGTTTCAAACTGAAAGTGTAATTGATAGATTTCTTAACAAGCTTTCCGTAATCAAATCGAGATGCTTTCTGCTTTACTGCCTATCTACGAGCGAGTTAAAAGACATTTCGATACAAGGTCATCGATCACTGTGAAATAAAACTATGGTTTGACTATTAACCTATTATTTATATGTAGGTACTTTATCAACGAATTAGACTTCATTTTAGGGATCTTCATGCAGGATTTTTACTCTTCTAGCTAACTTTGAGTAGCTTCTGTTTTTCTCTCATCTTTCCCTTCCGTTGCAAGTGCGATTGTAAGCTTTGCATTGCATCTATAGTAAGACGACCTATCTTTGAGCACTTTTTGAGCATCAATTCTCTCCCAATCAGAGCACATCGGTGTGTTTCTGCAAGGTTTTTGTTGCACCGTTGACCAATGTCCTTGCCACTCACGTTCATAAACTTTAGCTGTATTAAAATTGAAACTATTGTCATCGATGTCGTCCATTGCATCACTGATTTGAAATAAAAAGCAAGCAATTGAACCTTAATTTGAATAATTAAGCAAGCATATTGAAATTCGTGTTGTGGGATAGAAAATAAATGAATTTGAGCATAAATGGCTTTGCACCGCGAATACAAATAAAATCTTATTTGGTGCCAAATTAGACACGAGAAGATGATAGGAGTCGAAACGCATCGTGTTTGCATGTACCACTGACGCAAAATCGTAGGGGCAAATCGAATTGATGTGGGCCCTTTTGCTATCTACTAGAACTTCAAATGCTAAACTTTTTCAGCATATCCTACTGATATCACCCTACTTTACTATCACATCATCGAGGCTTTCTTATACAGGGTGATTCAGAAGTAGTCTACTGGTTTCAACTAGCTGTAATTTCTTTAGTACTGCAGATATCAACTTGAAATTTGTTGTGCTTAGGCAGAAGACTGGGAAATTTTGCCTGACAAATCCCTCGTTCATGATAACAGATAATTGACCCAGTAAAATACATGTACATGTACATGTGCTATTAACACCTGTAATAATCGCAGATTTTAAGTAATGAAGTCATTTGAAGTTTCTCACACTGCTTTTCATCGTCAATTATGTGCATTGCGAGCAACCACAGTGTTTCAACTCTTCAAGTGTTAGCTTTCTATGTCATATGCCATCAGCTATCTATGTAAATTCACTCATGTCGTCTCTTATTCATCAACAATAATTGTCAATCGATAGCTTAAGCTTCAAGTTCAAAATTGAATCTGTGAATCGTTCTCTTTCATTCATTCTTGTTCAGTAGACAGAAGCATTGTGTCAGCTATGGAACGCCGTACTCCAGTGGAACGCTATTTCTTAGCTCATTTGATGGATACACACGATAGTGCAACGACAGTGCAGAGAGAATTCGCGAAGCGTTTTGGACTCAGATCACGTGATCCGCGACCCTGTCCGGCTACCATCCGAAAAGCCCAAGAAGATGCCCACACATTAGGACTGGCATCATTACCGAGGAATGGACGCGACCGTGACGCAAGGAGCGATGAGAACGTTTCTCGTATCCTTCAATCCATTGAAGATAATCCTCAGACTTCACAGCGCCGTTTATCGAACGAGCACAACTTATCGCAGCCTACTGTGAATCGCATACTCAAGGAGGCGAAATTCCATCCCTATAGACTACGAGCTGTCCATTCCATGAATGAGGAGGATCATGAAAATCGTGTTGACATTGCTTCAGAAATGTTAAATGAACTCGAACGCAATCCTAACTTTTTCCGGCAAATTCTTTTCAGTGATGAAGCAATGTTCCACACGTGTGGTGGAGTAAACAAGTGGAATACCCGTTATTATGCTCTTTCCGATCCGAATTTCACTATCGAAAAGCCTCTACACTCGCCAAAAGTCTGTGTCTGGGTGGGTGTAACATGGGATCGCATATTCGGTCCATACTTCTTTACCGACGACAAAGGAAATTACGCCAACGTTGATGGCCAAGGCTACAGGAAAATGCTTGAGACATGGCTATACCCTCAACTGCAGCAATTCGAACCCTTTGAGAATGGTACGCTTTTCTTCCAGCAGGACGGTGCTACACCCCATACTTCGAAGATTGCGTGCGAGTTTCTCCGCGGCATCTTCCCCGGCAGACTAATTTCACGGAGGAGAGATATCCACTGGCCAGCTCGGAATCCAGACTTAACACCCCTTGACTTCTGGCTTTGGGGCGACATCAAAGCGAAAGTTTACACAACTCACATTGCCAATCTGAATGAGTTGAGGAGACGTATTGAGCTGGAAATAAGAAGAATTTCACCTCAAACACGAAGGAATGCTATCACTGCATTTGAAAGTCGTCTGCAGCACCTACTCCAAGTCGAGGGAAGACATATTGAATGACACTACTCAGGCATTAATGACTAATTAGTAATTATATTTTTTAAGCTAAATTATCGAGACTTCTTAATTAATGTAAATGTATAATTTTTACATGTATTTTACTAGATCTTTTATCTGTTATCATAGACGAGGGATTTGTCAGGCAAAATTTCCCAGTCTTCAGCCTAAACACAGCAAATTTCAAGTTGATATCTGCAGTACTAAAGAAATTACAGCTAGTTGAAACCAGTAGACTACTTCTCTATCACCCTGTACATTGAAATTTAATGACAATTTTGATATGCCTCTGTGGGGACACGCGTTGCACCACCGACAGGTTGACATTACTCGTACATAATATTACGTTAAAAGGAGTACAGAACGTCGTGCACGCCTAAAATCTTATTACATTACAGATATCCTCTATTTTGCAAATCCTGTGTAGTCTAAATAAATTATATATACTTAAAAGTGGCGTCAGGACACAATGTTTTCTGTGGAATAACCCATGTACCGGTACTACCTGCTTTTTAAGAAAAGTAGAGCGGGGATGTTTTATTACGACCTCTTTTATATCGTGATAAGTTTCAAATATACAGTAGGTTAATGAATAATCGCATTTATCACGTAAGCATGATTATATCACACAATCATCATGAATCAAAATGACTTGATCTACATGTATGTAAGTGGTTTATGTAACTTGAGAACTTGAGCTATTACATATGAGCATGAAAAGGCGTGCGAATCAGCCTCCATCCAGTCCTGCCCTGAAATGAGCATGTACCGTTCTTTCCCTTCAGACGTCCTTGACACACTGCGGCTCTTATTAGTCATTCAAAATCATTGGCAATGTGTTAATGATGAGAAATCAGCACAGATATTCCACAGAATTTAATGGTGAGATGGAAGGCTGTTTGATAATTCAAAGGCAGAGTATGATGAAATGTCAGTTCTGATTGCTTCTAGTGAATTCAAAAATCATGAGTCCCCACAAAATCCCCATAGAAGCGTTATGGGAGCCTTGGGGAAGGCCTCAGCACCCATACCCTCCCCATACCCATGGGTATACCCACACAATCCACATGCACAGCGCCACTGCATTTTATCCATGTGTTGTGGACGCCTGACTTTTTAATTGCAAATCGATGCAACAGCAGGCTGTGTTTCTGTGTGGCTGGCTGCCCTGCCATCTTTGGAATAGGTATCCAACAACAGGATGTCTTCTTTCTATCGTATAGATGACAGAGTAATGATTAGCGGTGCAACTTCAAATCTCCATTCGAACGGCCGCTCAATGACTTCGCCGCAGGTGGTACGTCAGATCTGTTGCTCTTCATTGTTCCAATGTATGATTTTTTTTAGGACGATCAACAATTGGAGTATAGTGAGTTAAGTAGTTATCGGTCGTGACATCGGTTCCATTATCATACAGCGGTTTCAACAACTTATCAACTCAACTTTAACTGTCATCTACAGCGAATCTCTACCAGTTCGCATTGCAGTGTTCATGACTGTTTCAAGCATTCATTTATTCACCCAATTCCAAAGACAAGTAAGTCCACTCTACGATTTCCGTCCTATTTCAATGTCGAACGCTTTCAGCATGGTTTTTGAGAGACCTGTACTACGCAATGTTAAGGACGAGTTAGTTGATTGCTTTTGGAGAAGATCAACATGCGTATTGTCCACATGACTCATCGACGACTAGTGCCATGGTTGCCATTCAAGATCATATTTCCACATTCCTTGACTCAAGAAACACATTGGCTGTACGCATGATATGTCTGTATATTTCAAAGGCATTTGATCGATTACAAATACTGTAACTTAATTGTTTAGCGAACTTTCTATAGTCAATGGAACATTTCTGGTTTTCTGAATCGGTTGTTGTCGTACCGCACCTCAAGATTTTTCAAGATAAAAATTAGTGGCAAGTGTGACTTCGATCATGGTTGATATACCTTCAGGAGTTCTGCAAGGCTCAGTGCATGGACCCTATCTCTTTAGTGCGTTCATGAGTTCAATTGATTTTACTCTATGGTGTAGACCAGGGATGTGGAGTCGGAGTCCCGGAGTCCTATCATTTTTGCTAGAGTCGGAGTCGGAGTCTTATCAAATGATAGGACTCCAGACTCCGGGCTATAGCTTGGCCCGAAATATAATACAAGTAAATTATTTATTCTCGTGCATAGCTGTCACTGTCTTGATGTCAACTTTCTCCGTCAAACAAAAGTACAGAGACAGCATTGCATACAAAGCTTATAATAGTTGAGGGAATGAACCGCAATAGTGAAAAAAGGATTGTCTTTTCACTCGGTGATTTAGTACAGAAGACAAGCCTTCCTAGCTTCGATCACACCTGCGCGCCAAAGGTCACATCAGAGACAAAAATGAAATACTGGTTTGTTTGAGATCTTACCAGCCATCTTACACTCACGTTAATCGTGTGTGATGGCTCCTCTAAAGCGGATATTAAAATCGAAAGTGTACTCATATTTTTTGGAGAAGGATGGGGATTTTCGTGCCTGATAGAGACTGGAGAAAACCCGTGTGAAGCACACATCAAGAAGAAGGAAGGAGCCGAGTCGCATGCATCCAACTTAAAGCGACATTTGATCAACTTTCATCGAAAATGATTGATAATTGATACAATGATCACTAAATATCGATTCAGGTCAGCCTATAATGATCTGTGATGTAGGCTACCAGTTATTTTTTCAAAAAACTAGGCTTATATACTTGCCACCCGGAGTCGGAGTCCTATCAAAAGCCGGAGTCCTATCAACCCCCGGAGTCGGAGTCCTATCAAAATGATAGGACTCCGCATCCCTGGTGTAGACCGCATTATATAATAATAATAATAAGTAGGCGTTTATTCTCAATAAAGGAAAATCACATAAAGACACAAATACAAAGTCAAAAGTAAAGTATTGCAGGAAGGATCATGCCAAAGAAGGCTTGTGTATGACAAAGGTCAATTTCGGCACTATCGCGTAGGACACAAAAGCTATTATCGTAGAGTGAATATTCTGCGTTCATGACGTGGATAATATGCATATATATGGGAAGAATGAGTTCAATCGTCGCTCTGTCGAGCAGTAGGGAATACGGTGATGACCGGTGGCCGGTAACTGTAGAGGAAGATGATTTAAGGGGTGGTCCGAGCATTTACACGAAGAGAAAGACTTCAGAGAAGCCTGCTTGTGGGCATCGACAATGTCACGGATTACAGGACAAGGGCAGGATTCGTTGCAGATAATGCGATGTGCTCGCTTTTGCAGTCGCTTCATTTGAGAAGTGACACTCACAGGAAGTTTACAAAATAGGGGAGCTGCATACATTACAACAGACATGACAAATCCATTGTACACCTCAGCTTTACCCTTTTTGGGAACGAAAGACTTCAATACACGAATGGTGTACAAACGTCTTGATGCAGTCAGGAATATTCTCTGAAAATGATCATTCCAGGTTAGCTTATCGTTCAATGTCACACCTAAAATGCTCACTTGAGAAGTCAATTTGATGCCATCGTATCGACTAGTTACCCAGTGATTCCCTCGACGAATGATCATCTGTTGACATTTCCCACGATTCAAAAACATTTTATTGACTTCAGACCAATTTTGAATTGCATCTAAATTTGAGGGACTAGGATCATCTAAGTTTGAGGGACTAGGATTCACCTTTGTGCAAGACTCTATCAAAGTCAAGTCATCAGCAAATTTCACCAAATGGGATGCGGCGGATTCGAGATGAAGAGTACCAATGAATAGGGATAAAAGGTAGGGTCCTAGGACTGATCCCTGAGGAACTCAAGATGTTACTTTGATGAAGGATCCAGTGTGGCCGAGAAACTATATCCTTTGAAAACGACCAGTCAAAAATGAAAGTATCCACGAAACGAAACCTGTGAAATATGCCGATGACGTGACAGCAATAGAGACTATTGAATCTCAGGATCACATTTTGTTGTTCTTATCAGATAGTGTTGAAGGTTGGTCGGTTTTTTCAGGAGATCACACCGTTTGATTTGTGGACGTGATAGGTTGAATGTAGGAAGTTTGAGCTGTTTTCGGACTATAGTTCGAAATGGGTTGATTGTTTTGCATAACTATGAAGCATATAGTAATTAAGTATATTAGGTAGAATGGTAACTCCGCATTTATTGAATACCCGAAGTGTATACACCTCCGATATTATTAAAGGAACTCGAGGGGATACAGTCGGAATTGTTTCCAAATGTGAGATATGCACATCTATGCAATTTTGAAGAAATAACAACAGAATTGACTGATCATGATAGCAAAATGCAGAATGAAGTGATATTATTTTACACATCGTCCGTGTCATGACAGCTTTGGAGAGGCAATGTTTCTTGAAATTTCAGCCACGACAACGATCCCGCACAATAAAATCTCGACTTTTCATGAAGACTTCCATTTTAGTCGTTCATTAGATTTCCTTGATCATCAGCATAATCTCCGATTAGCTACGATGCTTGTTGGCAAATATTCATTCCTTTTGATATCCAACTTGTTTCAAACTACTTATAAAGGGGGAGTCATGTCGGTAGTATATAAACTGGCAAAAATTTAGCTTTTTAAAAACTGCTCAAATAATTTTTTGGACCGCAGGAACGTAACTCCGAAAAAAACTGAATCCATAGAGTAAATGTATTAGGTACAGTGGTAACTCCGCATTTATTAAATCCCCAATGTGTATACACTTTCGAATTTATTAAATGAACTCAAAGGAGATACATTCGGAATTGTTTCCAAATATGAGATATGCATATTTTTGCAGTTTCGAGGAAATTACAACGGAATCGACTGATCATGACAGTAATGCAGAAGGAATGATGGTATTTTGCTGATTCTCAATAGTGATGAAAATTTTCCGGAAAATTTTGAATCAAAATTTTCCGTGGAAAATTATGGAAAAAATTGGAAAATTTTGAAAGTTTTGATTTTTTTGATAGGCCCTATAAATTTAGCGCTTCCACTGCCGGGGCAGTTTACGGACCAACAGAATGGGTCTAAAATTCTTGATTTCATCATTATTTCGATTAAAGCGATCGTACCAATACCAGTTCGGTCCGCGGATTTTTGAACTTTCCTTTTCCACCAGTGACTTGTGCTAATTTGTTGGCATTTTTAATTATCACACAGACACCGTTTGGGATCACGTGAATCTTGCTTTACAATAGGGGTATAATTTTATGCAGTGTGAAAGATCTGGAACAAAAATAATGTACTTTATTTTGGAGCTTGCTTGTTAGCTTGATTTAAAGTGTTCATCATAGTGATACAAATTCTCCATGTGTTGATGAGCATGTGAAGTATATAGCACACAGTCCACGCAGCATTATATACATGAGCGACCTTGTTAGAAGATATAAAGACTGTAAAACTCGTGAGATGTTTGGAAACTAAATATCTGTGATAAGTGTAGAAGAATATCTATGATAGCTTCTAACTTCTGTCCGATATTTTCGTTGAGGATACACATCTACCATTTCTAGTTCAGATGGTTCAGATAGTTCCAAATCGATTTCAGATCTGCCCAAATGAATTTCAGATATGATCCACATGAATTGGAGATCTCCAGCTGAATTTAAGATCTTTTCAAAGTTTAGTTTCTGACAGATATCTGAAATTCAGCTAGAGAAATCTGAAATCCATCTAATGTCTGAAATTCTTTTGGAAAGATCTGACTATAACATGGAAAAGGTGCAGTTGGTTCCATAAGTTAACATACAGGAATGATAGAGAAGTTTTCGGTCTTTGAATATTACATAGTCTTTTATAATGAGTCTCCAAAACAAAAGCAAAAACGTCAATCACCAAAAAATAAATTTCAAAATTTTCTGGAAAATTTTCCATTTGCATCACTAATTCTCAGTGTCATGACAGTCTTGCAGAGGTGATGTTTGTTAAATTAGCAATTCGATGGGTTCATATTACTTTCATGCTCAATCTCAGGAATATTTTCACAAGCGTGATCACAACAAGGGCAACCTACAACTGGCCGAGAAAAATCACATAATCAAAGACAATGATTTCATTTAACTTTGAAAGATGTACATGGGCTCCATGGTACTCTATACTTAGTGATGCAAATGGAAAATTTTCCAGAAAATTTTCCACTTTTTTCAAAATTTTCCGGAAAATTTTCTGATTGAAAATTTTGAAATTTATTTTTCGGTGATTGACGTTTTTGCTTTTGTTTTGGAGACTTATTATAGTCGCTTGAAAAGACTGTAATATTCAAAGCTCGAAAACTTCTCTATCATCCCTGCATGTCAACTTTTGGAACCAACTGCACCCCTTCCATGTCTATTTCAGATCTTTCCAAACTAATTTCAGACATTAACCCTCAGAGACCTGAGCTTTTTAACACCCTCTGAGACCTGAGGGGGGTCCAGTGGACCCCTTTTACAAATTCCACGATTACAAATGCATACCCTTCATTTGGCCATTTTATTCAAATTTATCCGTGGTATTTGGAATAGGCCTAAGCTGAGCCATAATTGCCGCATTTTAAGACCCTCAAAACAGCTGTGGAGATCTCAAACTCATCAATCACTGCTGTTAAAACTTTGCCAACACATTATTTTTAGGGTTGAACCAAAAACATAATGATTGCTTTCATTTTGAACATTAATTTATGCTGATTTGTTTATGTAGGCCAACTAGTCATGCACGATCATGTGCGAAAACAAAATATTCACATTTTGCGATCCTGTAGCATAACACACATGTACGAGCGTGATGCAAACATTGAATAAATGAATTTCACTCATTATGCATCATCGTGGACATGCACAAAATCATTTTTCATTTGATAGTAAAAATTTTGTTATGGGAATTTCTACACCCTCTGAGACCTGAGGGGGGGGGGTCCACTGGACCCCCTTGACCTATCTATCATACTTCTACAGATTCAATTGAAATGAAATAACACATGTAGATTCATTATCAAAAATGATGATTTTACATGGGCATGAGCGGTTGATATATCCTCAACACAAAAAGTGAAACAGAAAAATGTGGCTCCGGGGTCCACTGGACCCCCCTCAGGTCTCTGAGGGTAGTGATGCAAATGGAAAATTTTCCAGAACATTTTCCAGAACATTTTCCGGAAAATTTTCCAATTTTTTCAGAATTTTCTGGAAAATTTTGAAATTTATTTTTCGGGGATTGACGTTTTTTCCTTTGTTTTGGAGACTTAATTATAGTCGTTTGAAAGGACTATGTAGTATTCAAAGTCCGAAAACTTCTCTATCATCCCTGTATGTTAACTTTTGGTACCAACTGCACCTTTTCCATGTCTATTTCAGATCTTTCCAAATGAATTTCAGACATTTAGATGGATTTCAGATTTCTCTAGCTGAATTTCAGATATCTGTCACAAGCTCAACTTTGAAAAATCTTTCATTCAACTGGAGATCTGCAACTCATCTAGATTACATCTGAAATTCATTTGGGAAGATCTGAAATCGATTTGGAACTATCTGAACCATCTGAACTAGAAATGGAGAATGTGTATCCTCAACGAGGATATCGGACAATGCGTCAGAAGTTCGAAGCTATCATAGATATTATTTTGCTCATCACAGATATCTTTAGTTTCCAAATATCTCATGAGTTTGCAGTCTTCATATCTTCCAATATGGTCGCTCATGAATGCTGCGTGGACTGTGTGCTTATACTTCCACATGTTCATCAACACATGGAGAGTTTGCATCACTATGAGCAACGCTGCATAATAAAGCTCAACTTTGAAGCTAACAATTAGCAAACTCCAAAATGAAGTACATTATTTTTGCTCCAAATCTTTCACATTGAATGAAGTTATACCCCTATTGTAAAGCAAGATTCACGTGATCCCAAACGGTGTCTGTGTGATAATTAAAAATGCTAACAAATTATCACAATTAGCCTTTGGTGACAAAGGAATGTTCAAAAACCCGCTGACGGAAATCGTATTTCTACGATCAAATAATGATGAAATCAAGAGTTTTAGGCCCAATTTATTGGTGCGCAGCTGCCTCGGCAGTTGAAGCGCTCAAATTGTAGGGTCTATCAAAAAATCAAAACTTTCAAAATTTTCCATAATTTTCCAATATCTTCCAAAATTTTCCAATTTTTTCCATAATTTTCCACGGAAAATTTTGATTCAAAATTTTCCGGAAAATTTTCATCACTATCTGAGGGTTAAATGGATTTCAGATTTCTCTAATTCAATTTCAGATATCTGTCAGAAACTCAACTTTGAAATGATCTCAAATTCAACTAGAGAATCTCCAATTCATCTGGAAATGTCTGAAATTCATTTAAGTAGATCTGAAATCGATTTGGAACTATCTGAACCATCTCAACTAGAAATTGAAGATGTGTAGTTTGTTCTCAACGGAGATATCGGACAATATGCCAGAAGTTAGAAGCTATGATAGATATTCTTCTCCTCATCACGGATGTCTTTAGTTTCCAAATATTTCACGAGTTTACAGTCTTTACATATCTTCCGTATGGTCGTCCATGCATAATGCTGTGGTGGACGCTTGTGATTCACATGTTCATCAACACATGGAGAATTTGTATCATTACAATCAAGGATGCATAATAAAGCTTAACTTTCAAGCTATAAACAAACTCCCAAATGAAGTGCATTACTTTTGCTCCAGATCTTTCACAATGCATAAAATTATACCCTATTGTATAGGAAAAAACTTCATGTGACCCCAAAAAGATGTCTGTGTTATATAGTATTAAAATATGCCAACAAATTACCACAAGCCAGGCAAAGGAATGCTCAAAAATCCGCGGACTAGACTCGTGTTGCTACGATCGTTTTAATTGAAATGATATGATGAAATCAAGAGTTTTACAATTCTATTGATGTGTAGTGCCTCGGCTGTGGTATAAAACGCAAAAATTATATCACAAAAATTCAAAATTCTCCATTTTTCAAGATTATTTTATTCGAAATAATGATCAAAATCAGCAGTCTAATTATACCCATTCTATTGGTGTGAGCTGCCTCGGCTGTTGAAGCGGTCAAAGTATAGGGCCTTTCACAAAAAATCAGAACTTTCAAAATTTTCCAAAATTTTCCGGAAAATTTTCATCACTATCTATACTACTCAGAGGCGTCGCGACCGGGGGGATGTGGGGGACCGTAGCACCCCCCCCCCCAATATGAAATTAATAAAAAGATTCAGGTAAAATGAGAAATTTCAGGCAAACCGCCGGTTTGCCGGCGATTCAGCTCCAATATTCACTGACGTTGTTCTTAGCCACAAAAACACGTCTTGTCACAAAAAACACATCGTAATGTCGGGAAATTCTCACCCTTTCTAGACACCAGAAAGTATATGGTTAGTTGCCGTTGATGATATTGATTTGTCACGCGAAAGCGGTCAAACATAGCGCGCTGAAAACGACCTGCACCGGGGATGACTGTATATGCGAGCAGGAGGAACAGTCGCCTCGCATTTTCTTAAAAATTGGAACATAAGGCGATGTGAGTTAGCTCTGCTAAATTTAAAATATCTAAGTGGAATTGAAATGTAATTCCAGTACCTTACCTATAATTAGTGATGCAAATGGAAAATTTTCCAGAACATTTTCCAATTTTTTCAAAATTTTCTGGAAAATTTTCCATTGGAAAATTTTGAAATTTATTTTTTGGTGATTGACGTTTTTTCCTTTGTTTTGGAGACTTATTATGGTCGTTTGAAAAGACTATGTAATATTCAAAGTCCGAGAACTTCTCTATCATCCCTGTATGTTAACTTTTGGTACCAACTGCACCTTTTCCATGTCTATTTCAGATCTTTCCAAATGAATTTCAGACATTTAGATGGATTTCAGATTTCTCTAGCTGAATTTCAGATATCTGTCACAAGCTCAACTTTGAAAAATCTTTCATTCAACTGGAGATCTGCAACTCATCTAGATTACATCTGAAATTCATTTGGGAAGATCTGAAATCGATTTGGAACTATCTGAACCATCTGAACTAGAAATGGAGAATGTGTATCCTCAACGAGGATATCGGACAATGCGCCAGAAGTTTGAAGCTATTATATAAGCCATTATATAAGCTATAATATTCTTCTACACATCACAGATATCTTTAGTTTCCAAATATCTCACGAGTTTATAGTCTTCATATCTTCCAATATGGTCGCTCATGAATACTGCGTGGACTGTGTGCTTATACTTCACATGTTCATCAACACATGGAGAATCTGTATCACTATGATCAACGCTGCATAAAAAAGCTTAACTTTCAAGCTAGCAAACTCCAAGATGAAGTATACTATTTTTGCTCCAGATCTTTCTCATTGCATGAAATTATACCCCTACACTGTAAAGCAAGATTCACGTTATCCCAAGCGGTGTCTGTGTGATAATTAAAAATGCTATAGCACAAGCCTTTGGTGACAAAGGAATGTTCAAAAATCCGCGGACAGAAATCGCATTGCTACGATCGCTTTAATCGAAATAATGATGAAATCAAGAGTTTTAGGCCCAATTCATTGGTACGCAGCTGCATCGGCAGTGGAAGCGCTCAAATTATAGGGCCTATCAAAAAAATCAAAACTTTCAAAATTTTCCAAAATTTTCCATAATCCATAATTTTCCAATTTTTTCCATAATTTTCCACGGAAAATTTTGATTCAAAATTTTCATCACTACCTATAATGTGGCCAGTGAATATTGGCACTAAATCACCTAACGCTGAAACGCCTGCAACTCATTCTGCCTAGCTGGGTAGTGTATATTTAACCGTTGATTGATATAAGCTCTGGCTATTGCGTTGTCCCTTGAGGAGATGACGTCATCGTTACGGTGGATTTCATCGAACCTTCCTCATACCGCGTCAGTCACAAGCACACCGCGGAAAGCGCTTGGTATGAATAAGGCACACCGTCTTCTCTGTGCGTAGAAGCTTATTGAAGCGTGTTAGCTTTCTCGATGCAAACACCATCGAAAAATTCCTTAACAGTCGAGACTACGGGATCCAATTGCGCACAAATTAGCTTAACGTCATCGGCAAATAGACTTACTGAAGTTGTCTAGAAAATGGTCAATACTCAAGAATCGAAGAGAAAAAAACTGAGTGACTTCTTACAATTTCAATAGTGAACTTTGTATTACATAGTTGAAAAAAATTAATTGTCGTTTTTATTCAGTCTCAATATGAATAATATTCGCATGAACCACAAATCAAATTATTTTTCATTTATAGGCGTCATTTCCGACCGATTAGGTGACTAGGTACCTCTTCTGTAGGACGTAAACATGAAACATGTTGGAATGTGTGTGTGTATACGTGTGTGCAATAATCAGGTAAATTTTGGTTCTTGGTTGTAAATCAGGTAAAATTTAGCAAACACCCCCCCCCCAATGATGTTTCCTTAGCGACGCCTCTGATACTACTCTATGGTATAGTAGCGAGAGTACCGACTCAAAAAAGCATATCGTATACAGTGAACATTTTTATATCAAAAAATTAAGTTTTTTGAGGAGATTACGTTCTTGCGGTTCAAAAATCTATTTTAGAAGGTTTCAAAAAACTAAAGTTTGGCAAAGTTCATACTACCGACATGAAGCCTTTCTATCAATCGCATGAAACATGTTGGTTGTCAAATGGAATGAATATTTGATATAGACATCTAAATTAAACAGAAATCATGCTGATGATCAATGAAATTTCATTAACCCATTGAGCCATTGAATGGAGTATATGCATAGAGTATATGCGTCTCTTGTGGCTGCATTGCAACATTGATGACCTTGATTGCCTACAAGACTTTCAACAGTCAAACTAATTGAGATTTTCATGAGCCATTTCCACTGTCAACCCATCATAGTGGAACAGCTTCAGCCATAGAGTTGGTTTCAGCACTTATCTGTTTAAATAATTTGTTTTTTTTTCTCTGATTTAATTTAGCGCATGATCAGCTGACCAATGTAATCTCTAAAATTATATGTTCCTTTTGCATAGCTGCGTATGTGGGAGAGCCTTTATATCAACTTGATAAACAAAAACTCAAAAGCCAGGGTTCAACACTGTTTTCACAATTAAATAATTTTGCTAGATTGATCGTGTCCGCATTTTTACTCTGCTTTTATAAACCAAACATAGCTGCAGTCCAATTACTGAATCGCTGCACAGCACAAGAACCCTTTTGTCTCATGTGTTTTTTCATCAAATTTGTTTGAAATCTGATTAATAGTTATTACATTCATTCACTTGGTCAGACGAGGCACTTGTTTTAGGAAACATTGCGGTATGCTTGAAGTGATGTGTGGTTTTGAGTTTGTTACTTAAGTGGTTTTTCAGAGATCATCCTAGTGTCACTCACTTTTTTTCATTATTGTTGAACTGCTAGACAAAGTCACGTCGAATGGTAGGATTCAGGACTCAGGTCTATATGTATCTCTATAAATGAACAAAACAAAAAAGTAGTATATTCTTGTGTACGTATGTCGCTGTCATGAAGTTAACCCGACCACCCTAGCCATCAAACAAAAGTGCATGGAGCAATTGTGTACTGCAAAACCATTAGTTGAAGTTTATCTTATCAGGCTCATGGTTGAATAGTGATTTCTTTAAGCAACTAGGGAGCAATGAGTGCATTTTTAAAGGGAAAGGCATTGTGCAACGAATTTAAGTAGCTTATGGAATAGCACAACAGAAAGTTCTTTAATGCGAACATTTTTCAATGTTTTTAGTGCAATTAAGGTAAAGAAATCATGAAGACTGAAGTCTGAGTGACATATGGGGGCATGAAAAAAGCCGCTGTAAAATTCAAAATACAGAAAGATGTGTAATTAAGTCAGAAAAGTTGGACTATGAAAGTGATTGATCTTAAAATCATAAAGTTATCCTTAATATCTTATCTCGTCTTACACAAAGATTTCTTTATCGGGAACAAAATTATTATGGAATCAGTTGCACTTAAAAAGAATGGTTGCAACATAAATTGCCATATATATATCACCATGAGAATGACCATGTGTAATGCATTGAGCTACTTATTAGATAGACTGAGATCATCATTGAGTGTGTTCTTCTGAGAGGAAAGAATATAAACACCAACTGCAGTGAAAGTTAGAAGGATTGATTTTATGGAAGCAGTGCCAGAAAAACATGAAAGAGAAGCAGAGAATTTCTAGTGGACTTGTCAGGAATATACATCTCCTATCCATTAACGAGGCAAATCGCAGAGGACGTTGAAGCAAGTGAAAGTGAACAACAAATCATGAGCATTTGAGCACCAAACAAGAATTCTAGAAAACTTGTCCCAATATAAACATTTCTGTCAGTTTTTCAACAACGTCTCTATTGAAAGGACTGAATCGAACGCGGAGTACCTACCCGCGGTAGCCATGCTTATTTGGATGTTTTCAGGCAGCAATTTTCCCCCCTTAAAACATAAAATTACGACAAGAATGTTTTTTTTAAATTACGATGATTTTGATGAGAGAAATTCTTGTTATTTTTTTAAATTGTTGCAACGACGAACTTCTCAATCAATTCCATTTTCGTTAATAATTGTGTAGAAATATGTCCATGTTTGTGACCTATTCAACATTTACATCATCCGAAAATACTTTACAAGTTAAATGATCCTTTATCATTACGCGTGTTTGTTATAATTAGTAAGTTATTGAAGAGTCTCAAAATGTTGTATGCATCATGTCAGAAAATTGTATTTGCGATGTCAAAGCAGACTTAGCTCATCCGACCCATGGACATATCTTTGATAGCAATTTGAATATCATAGAAGATTCTGTGCTTCATGATTTGTGATTTCATGAGCAGTGCTAAGTTGCGTGTTCCGTGTAGTTTATTTAGGTCACGTGTAAAACCTGACTTATATGAGGTTGTTGATAGCCATATTTTATAGTTTTCAAAAAGATTCCTGTTTTCGCAATGGGCGGACAGAGTCGCCTGTATGATTTAATCGTGCATGCATTAAGGCCATTCATTGTGAACGCAAGCTGTTGCTTCACGCAATTCAGCTCGTTGTCGTATTACCACGCGTTCTTTGAAAAAATTTCATTATAATCACTGTTGACAAAGCCTCCAGCAATTTTGCTTTTACATATAAAATGTTTATATAATTAATGTGCTTTATTGAGCGAACCTGGTTTTGGTATGCAACAGTGATGTGATTTTTCCTGATTTATCAAGAAATCCTGATTATTTGGGTTAATTTCGGTCGTTTTGAGACAAGGCAGATTCTGCAAAAAAATAATTTAAACGTGGTACGTGGCTTACAAATACGACTCCTGTATGATTATGATTGTTTCAATGTGATTCAATGATAGGTTTTAGTCACATCTGTTCTCACATGGGTTCTCACTATATGGGCTGCTGCACACATTACTTAGTGCTCTGATTGTTTTCATTTTGTGTCAGTTCAAATCTTGCCTGTAATCGAATTATACCTGGCAATATGTGGATGTCCCAAACTAAGTTAATGTAGTAATGACTGTTTATACTATGCCCCTTTAAAAATTGGTTTCCTGATTTTTTTCGGTTGGTCAATCACATACCTGATGCAAACATTGCAACCAGTGGGTAGTATAACGTATTACCCTTGTTTAGCTTCTGTTCCTGCCGAATCTCTTTTGAACTCCAAAACAACATGTAAAGAGCCTCATAAGTTTCTCTTCATCCCAAAAGGAGGCCGTGATTGTACTAAAGGGTGTCGACTATCCGGGAAAACGCGATAAATCGTGGATAAGTCGTGAATTCCAAGAGGCCCTGGAAAACTCTTGAAAATTGTTATAACCGTTGACATTTTTCAGTAATTTTCCAGTAAGTACAAAACAAATTGGCCCAGTTAGATAAAACAAAAAATTGAAAACATCACATGTGTGTTGAGCAGTAAATTTAATAATCAAAATGTATTACACACCTAGCAACAATCGGTTATTGAAAATGACTGAGCGGAGGCCTTGAATTAATTACTTTTCATGATTTGGAAAAGCCAAGTACAATGTGCTGAATATTTGCACATTTCGTCGTTTTTGGTAATTTACGACTTATTGATGCGATGCCTAACCGCAAACAAAGACCGATGATGAAGAGACGAATCAAGTGTGAAGGGTTGACAGACTTTGTGAATCCTTCTTCATGAAGACGTTGGTATCTCTAGATTATAGAAATCGGAGGTCGGGTACGGGGGCCGTTGTGGGTGAGAAATTTCTGATTGGTTGGGATCATGGGTGAGATCACGCCATGACGAAATTTGCTGGAAATTTTTGTGCACCTTTAAGTCGTTGATAATTTGCTAGTAGTAGAGAAAGCAACCACCTAGCATCTGTATGTGTATGCTATCTTTGGTGCAGCCAAGGAAACGAGCAAGCAAATATGCTCAATTAAAGATGCCATCAAAGTCAGAGTACATGCAATTCATTGATAGCTGCTGGTTCCAACTTTACATCTGAAAGTCTTGACACTAGTTTTTTAGACAAAGTTGCGAGTGGAAAGTTATTTTTGATTTTTGTAGATGCGAAATATAAATTAAAAATCTCCAGTTGAATAATTGAAAAGACTCCAAAAATTGAATAAATCTCCAGTTGCATCATTTTTCAATCGTAACTATCAAATGGCAAAAGTTTTACTTTCGACACTATCTTCAGACAGGCCATCCGAGCGAAGTTGAAAGGAGCACCAAAATTTTAATTAAAACGGCATCAGGGTCTACCTAATTCTCACTGTCAATCCAGCAGTACATACATGCTTGGATTGCCTCAAGATGGTTTTGCTTTCAACTTTCCACCAACGTCCCAGTAGCGATTGCTGAATCGTTGACCTGCTGCCAGAAACGAATCAACGACCAGCACTTTATATAGTAACTATTAGCCACTGTGGAGATTATTGAGCCGCTGGCAAGTTTTGAGCTCTATGCATGATGAAGCGCTAAATTAATAGTTGAAATGCTATTTCAATGATCAAAAATTGAGTACGGTTTAAATTCTTTATCACATAGTTTGAGCTGGTGGGGTCTCGACATTTTCGGTCTGGAGCATTTTCTTGATGCAGCTTCCAAGTTCCCGCTTCCAAAAGATCGCATAGTGCTTATTACACCTTCTAGTATGAATTGCACTAGGTTAATTATGTAGCGACTGATCTCCAGTTTGACCGCATGGGTATGATCGATGATGGGGTTTCTCATCGCCATGGTACTTAGAGAAGGGTCAATCTATTAGATAGAATTGCAAAGCAAACTTAATCCCGGGAAAACTATAGTGTAATCCTGGAAACCTCTTGAAAACCAAACCCTGGAAAATGAAAATCGAAAATCTGTCGACACCCGGTGGCACGGAGAGGTTTTCTATTATTCTCGATAAAGCCCTGTCTGTCATAGTATTAAAATTTTGCGACTTATTGTGAGAGCATCCGCAAAGCCACCGGATATGATTCCTCCTGGAGCGTCAAACTTTCCACCGAATTTCTTAGCTAACTTAGTGATCACAACACAGACAGACTTTTTCTGTACAATTTATTGATCTGTCAAATACGTGCACGAATCTGAACAAACAACAGATTATCTTACATCAGTATATCATGAAGCATTATATACAGTAATATATCATAAAGTGGTCTATTTTCCTTTTCCTGTGTTGTTAACCTTTCCAGTGAAGATGAGCGATCCTACCCGACGAAAGTGTGGGTTCGGGTAGACCATATTGCAGTCGGGTCGGGTACGGTTGGTTTGCCGCTTTCATCATGAACCTGAGAAAATCCGAAAATTTGGGTCTGAGCCCACGTATTTTGGAAATCTGTCAGAATTTATGAATATTTTTTCTCAGAAGGGCTGATGCAATGTGTTTGTTGCATGTAGTGAAATGGTCTGAACAATTGATTTCACTTCTTTCCTTTTTTGCACTGTTCAGATAACATAACAACGGAAATGATTATTGCTTGCATGTATATTCACATTTTGATATATTGTCATGTCGTCTTGTATCAAAGCTATTTCAAATATGATGAAAAGACTTCCTGTGAATTCGTAGGGAGCACTATAATTTGTTTTCAAAAATATCAAAATATTTTCATATCAATTTGAGTTGTCAACGGCTGAGAACTTTCTGGGTAAGTAATGACAGTGGCATCAAGAGATGTTTTGGAACGAATGAGAAAGCTGGTGAACGGTAAAATCTGTAGAAGTCCTTTGATAGTTTCTTATTTCAATAGTCCATTTCTTTTCACGTTCCGGCGCTCATTAATTGGATAAATAAATAACTCATGCAACAGCGTTAAAAAAGAGGAAGCACTCTATCTTCTGTCCTCAATCCTGCTGGTAAGTGTCAACCATCAAATGCAGTCTACGTTAATGTATGGTATATGATGATCAATGGCAAGGTGCCAGACAATGTGGTTTTGTATTTGGTTACTTTACTTTGATGTAAATATCTCATATCATAAAATGGATCATGTCAACTTAATTCAATATCGAAATGAAATTGAAGTGACATTTCACTGTTATGATAAAGCTATGAACTTATCTCTACAATATGTACTTGGGATAGATAGATTATTTAATAACTTCAATCTTAAAGATGGTGGGCGTGTCAATTATGTCATGGAAATTTATAAGAATTTCATTGCATATCTGTTTGAATTTTTCCTCATCATTTACGGTTTTCGTTTTCTCATAATTTCTACTCTATTGAATTAGTCGGTGCAGCGTTTACTCGTAGAGGAAAGTACAATTAAATCTACTAGTAGCTGATGGCCCATTCTGAAAACTACATGCGCTGCTTACATAGATCGATTTAAACATGGGATGCAGCTTTTATGAAGCTCTAAAATTACCCGGAGTCCTGTAATGCGATTACTTTCAGGTCATACGAGTATACGCATAATACCACGAATGGATTTCGGATCTAATCTGGTTGAGTCAGGGTCGGGTCGGACTCTGGTTTCTTATCGTGTTCGGATAAACTTCATGGACCCAACCCTACTCGGGTTCGGGTTGGCTTTTAGTCCGAGTCAGGTTTCAAAATTCATGAAACCTGACCCGACGCTCATCTTTATTTTCCAGATAGCCTCATCCCTCGAAAGATGGGTATTCATGTATTCGTGAGTCAAATAATCAGAATTTTGCGTATTTGCTCGCATTTTCAGTATGTTGTTGAAAGGGCACAAAAGACTTAATATCCTTGCTAACAGAGTTTATTCTCTTAAAGATCTACATTGTGGTGCCACATATATCCTGTGTGAACATACGAAATTGCTACAAAAATTTGGTATTTCTTCAATTAGAGTTTTTCGATCTTTATGTCTAATAAGTGTCACAGGGTCCGCTGTTTTACAGCGGTAGTCTACCAACCAGGGCATACAGGAAATTAAAGGACCCGAAAATTTCGAGCGGAAATGCAAAGCTGGTCGGTTTTCCTGCTGATGAACCTAAAATGTGACGCACCGGTGTCGAGTATTGTGATTGGTAATTGTAATTTTCAGTCGCCCATTCTTTTATGATGACTTTCAATTTGTGTTTTTATAAAAATGATTCGCTTTACTTGGTTTGACTGTGGGAACGATCATCAGTCCTCTTACAGACTAGCTTGATTTCTTTAACTATTAAATTCAAAAATATTTTGTGTTTATTTTGCTATATCGCACATCATTTGAAGTAAAATGACAATTGTATTAATTAGCTGATATATGAAGCTTGTGTGTCGCAGCACCCGCAAACAGCAAGCGATGGCCCAAAAAAAGAAAAGCATGATCTGACTAGCTTTCGGTAACCTCTCAAATCTTGCTAGGCGAGGCATTAAATCATTAGAGTGAAGCCACCGCCTTATTTCATGCTTTCTGTTGAGATCATGTCTGTGACATCATTCTTACTGTTCAAGATGTCCTCACGATATTTTCCAAAGCATTTGATAGATGATGATTGTGATTTCAATTACAAACTGAACAGTTTGCGATATTAATAACAAGTGATGCAATGAACCTATTTACCACAGTCCAGGGAGTTGTTCTCGGTATATTTGATAATTGCAGTGTAATCAAGATTCTGCTGAATTCAGTTACTAAGTGGAGATTCAATTAGCCTAAAATTTGAGGTTGGCGCTTGGTGTCAAAAATCAACTTCCAAAAACCAAATGTTCTTCTCGTCTATTTTGAAAGAATTACCTCAATATTAATGAGACGCAGTAGCCATATAGGGTGGTTCATCGCTGCGATTAGCAGTGCTCCCCAAAATCATCAAGATTGACGTACCTAAATTGGTACAAGTACATGACGACGAGTGACTTTTTAGTTACACGCTAGCATGCTATCCATTACACAATACAAAAATGACAAATTCCAATCTGAAAAACATTTCCTTCGCTGATGTCGGCCCATCATCAATAGCGATTTTTTGGCCTTGACCTTTGAAAAGCATGTTTCCTGGATGACTTAAGGCCGATTTCACTTGCGCCATGAATTCATAATTCAAAATTGCAATCAAATTTTTTGCTTAAATGATTAATACTCAACTACATGCTAAAATTCTGAACTTATCACTCAGCGGGAAAGAAAGTTATGATGCTTCTGTCAGAAGTAATTAGTGTGCATGTAGCTACCAGCTATTGCTTTATGAGAACAGCTATTGAAAAATCAGGGAAATGGAAAATGATTATCGCTGGGCACCACGAGTTGGATAGACATATATTTTGTGGTCCCCCTTGAATAGTAGCAGCTTTTATAAGGTGAATCAATAGAAATGAAGCTAATCATCGTGGAATCTTAAAAATATTAGAAGTGACTGTCTATCATTGATAGTCATTGAATCTCTATCAACGAGCGTTACATAACGTTTACTTTATTTTATTGACCGTGAAGTAACATGATTTGTTTGAATCGTGTTCACTAATAAAATATGATGTTGTAATGTAAATATTTTCTGATATGAATTTTGACGACAAAATCGTCTTTTCCAGTGCAATGAGTGCCAGTGGAGAATCCGAACCCCTAATAAGGAGAAATAGACAGAACTTCAACTCATCTGCAAGGTAAGTGGAACAAACTTTGTCCGCTACATTTGTTTGAAAGATCACAGAATAAACATATTGCTCATAAACAGTTTGCTCATTGCTTCCCAAGTTGAAAGTGTGTAGCAGGGCTGGCATCGGTTAACTTGTTGCGCTTTCTCTTAACCGGTTAAAATCAGCTACGACGCTTGATTAGATTTATGTTGTATAATGAAATCCGATTGAACAATAGATTACACTGGCTTCATGTCGTAGAGATAACTAGTCTCCGTTTCACAATCCATTCAAATTCAGTAAATATAGAAATCAATTATTACCACAAATCAACAATCGTTAACTACAAGCAGATGTTCAAACGAGATTCTCATACGATTATGAAAATCATCCCAGCAGCCATTTATAATATAATATAATGCTTACTAATTTAAATTATTAAATAAAGTAGTCCTAATGATGACTGATGGCGTTCTCCAATCCGCAAGTGTACGAAGGCAATGCTATTGTATCCACTGGATTAATCAGTTCTTAAAAGAACTCAATGGATCTTTCTCGTGGCAACGAATTAAAATTGATCAGCTTTGGCCCAATATCTGGTAAAAATGGAAATCTTAAGACTTGTAGCACTACTCATTCTTACTGTCAATATAATAATACCATAGATTCCAAGCACTGCCGCATACACGTTCAAAACAGACGTCTAATATACTGTACCGCCTACAGATGCTGATAGTGGAAATAGAATAGGACAATGGTCACCATAGGTTAAAGTAATTAAAAATGGATATTATAAAACAACAGGAGACCGATGGATAAAAATTGGAAAAGTGGAGGTAAAACATGGAAATACAACGATGCTACTCCACCGATTACAAGTGAACTACATCTGACACTACACATGGTGGATAATGGTAAGAGTGGATAAGTGGAAAGTGGATAATGGAGGTAAGCAATAGAACTACAATGACACTCTACTACACCGAAAGCAATGAAACTATGCACATGGAAAATACTATTTCTTCACTTGAATTTGTTATCGCCAGTTTCTTCATCCGTCTATAATACTTCAGGTAATCCCACATTTCTTCATTTGAAATGAAGATGGAATTCAACCTTGATAATTTTGGAAGCATTTCATTCATTACAAGGTCCACTTGATTTCACAGTGAAGAGTTTATGCAACATCGAGGACAAACGGAGGTTCCTATTTTCTCCGAGGGAAATGGAGCTAATCGGAGAAATTGGAGATATTCTCAGTATTCTTCGTCGAACTACCGATCAATGGCAAGGTGAAAAATGTGTGACTATTTCAACAGTGTATCCGGTAGCCTTAGCTGTTGTCCGGACTTTGAAAGAGAAGCAGAATCTATCCAAAGAATGCAGCGGCTTTCGCGAAGACTTGGTTGACAACATAGAGCATAGAGCAAAGTACAGTATTCACGGTCGTGTACTAAAAGAAGAAAAATAATTATAATAATAGGCGTTTATCGTTGGAAGGAATGAAAATCGTCCTTTACAAAGTATGAAGTTATAATCATCTTTCATGTAATGAATTATAAACGATCCTGAAGTAATCGATGATCCAGTTGACGAATCCAAGTGAAAAATCCAAATCAGCCAGACTGTTAGCGATATGATTAAACTTCAGAGTAAAAAAGGCCTTTGAATAGTCGTAGGCAGCAACCACAACAGCATCAATTGAACTATCATCTAATCGTGAAGTAATGTAGTCATGCAATGAAATCAAATCACTGTAACTGGAGGAATTCGGTCGAAGCCCAAATTGACATGGTCCGTGGTTGTTGATAAACCTTGACAGCTAAATAAATCGGAATCCTCATTTAACCGATTAAAAGTATAATCGGTTAGCCGGTTACAAAAAATTAACCGGTCCCAGCCTGGTAGATAGCATTTTGGAGGGCCTGTTTTTAGGCGGGTTCGAGTCATTTCTGTGTGCGGGAATTCTAGTTCAATCATGACTTATCTCTTCCTAGCTGATGGGGAGTTCAGATATGTGACGAGTCTTTTTAGTGCCAAGCTTCTCTCAGGCAACACTAGGCATTTCGACGACATTAACATTTTCATTTGTAGACACTTTGATAAAAATCATTTCTTAAATCTCTCCACTTGATCTCTTAGCCAGCAGTAATGACAATGTATAGATTGTTTGGATGTTGGGATAAAGGCTCGAGAGAATGAATGACTTTTGCGGTGGATGTTTATCATGAGGTTGACGAGTTCAGTTTTCCAATGGTTCTATATACTTCTCCGGAAAGACATGTGCCATTTAATGCTGGCATCTTTGCTGCCCAACTTATCAAATTTGCTAGAATTTCTTCTAATGCATCCGCCGTCGCTTCTAGAGCTACCGGTATTTTCAGTGTCTTCAAGGGGTTATTAAGTTACTGCACATTAAGTCACTTGCAAATTCTTGTGTCAATTCCTTCTCAAGAAATATATTTTTATCTACATGTCTGGTTACTATTCACCTTGACAAATTTCATCCGTCATACAAATGTATGATTGACTGTTGTCATCTCTATGTTGTAATTTTTTTTCAAGAGCTTGCTTTTTCAATGTCTGTTGAAACTTGATGGCAGATGGCGTCTATCAATTCTACGTTTTGATCAGCTATCGCATGAAAGCGTCTTAAGACAATGTTCTGAGTATGTTTGACTACGTTGGAAATTATAATAGTTAAAAGTGGTGCGGTGTAAAACTGAAATAGAACTATTTGAAAATATATGTAGGGGTGCACCGGATTTTCAGCATTTGAAATGCTGGTATTTTACCCGCTGGCGTTGTCTATCGTTCTTCTAAGGAGCTCTATAATATATTTTTTATTTTCTTATTTATGATCTTTGTTTAGTTCCAGTATATAGTATAAAATGCTTCATGCATTGTTGCATCAATGCACACCATGCAGTCAACATGTGCATGTACATGTAGGCTATGTAGAATGGGTATTTTATTGTTGTATGTAGGCTGCATCTGATTCATCATTCATCTGGTGACAGCAGCCCGATTTTTTACCGAATGGCATTAAGTTCTGGAAGGCCACTTGTACAAGGAAATGACCGAAACGTGTGTTGCGCTACGTAGTGAAATGTATGTAAATAGACTCGCGTCGGGGAAATTAGTGGAATGGACTTTTGTTGCGTCTCATGTTACTGAGAAATTTAGTGATAAAATATAAATCATCTCTGGTCTCATACAAACCTTATCCATATGTGCGAGGGGGTTCGGCCCAGAGATGGAACCGGTTTACCGGTACCGGTCCACCGGTAATACCGGTACCGGTATTACCGGCCCGGTGCCGGTACAGGTCACCGGTACCGGTAAACTCTGCCAAGCATTGCAGTAAACATATGACGAGACAATGCAGGTGTTGTGGTGCACCTAACACGATTCCACAGCGATCTAAAAGCTTGCTTCACGCCAACGTCAACATATCCAATGCCTGCTTATGGGAAAGTTCAGGAACACTTAATCACGTGTGATTGGCTACGAATAGCGATCAACAACAACAGCGTAAAACAACTATGTTTTCTGACTATTGTCCTGCCTGTCTGAGTTTGTCGGACTACGCAATGTCATTTACTGCCCTTTATTGTCGTCGTGATAACTCGAGTGTCGTGGTCCTCGTTGAGACTGAAATTTCGTCACTTTCTTGATCAATTCGCACCGCATTGGAAACTAACTGGATGCTGATATTATTCGCTCAAAAGATAAGTCTAGTGATTTTCTGAGAAGCGCGCAAAAAGAAAAAAGGAATCGCGTGTGATAATAACAATAATAATGAATAATAGAATGCTTTATTTTCAATCAATACAACGAGCGGTAATGACTCCTAGAAATGGATTTGTTTTATCTAAAGTTGACTAGAATGGAAATTGACTCAAGGTCGCGGCGCATTCCGAGGAACTAAGTTGGGGCATGGATCACCAAGTGAAAAGCTAAATTGCACGTGGTGGACTGATGTTAATCCAATGATACAGCCGTGACAATGTATCAAAAGTGAAAAATGCGTGCGATTTTATGTGCCACTTTGGTGTATGGCATTAAGCTTAACCTCCGTTCTAGAGGTTTTATTGTTGTCGATTTTCTATGGTATGACTGGCTACTGCAATTACATCATGTGAATCTCGAGTATTTCACGAACTGCCATTGATAGGTGATGAGGATCGTCGTTGAGGTAGCAATTTCCGGAGCGACTAACAACACGATCAGGGTCTCTTACAGTAAAAAATTCGACAAGTGGATGAAGTATGGGATTTACCACTGATCTTTTTGATTACTTTAGTACACATTTTGTCCAGAAAGCAACGCAGATGGGTTGCCTTGAACATTTGTCATCGAATTGCAAGGCGGTATAGACGGTCAAGTTTTGAAAGTTCTTTTACACTTACATCACAAATATGGGCCAACAAAATGTTATAGACACGAGCACAGAACTTCAAAAGCCCTGCGAAACGACTTCACCACGTGGTTTATTAGTTACGTAAACGGCGTACAAATGACATGAAACTACAACATTTAGCATACAGTTTTGCGAATGAACGTCTCCAGCGAAGGTCTGAGGTAAAATACACTCCCAAAATTAATTACAATATCCATGGTCTTTCAATTAGAATATCTGGAAAGGATCATACATTTAGATTTTTCAACATTTACAATCAGTGTCTTCTTGGTTGTCCATGGCTCAGAGGTGAAGTCAGAATTAATACTAGGACAATCAAATGTAACAGGTAATGTCTTACGGCATAAACAATAGGTTTTAGTATTTACAAGTCGCAAATCATCCTGAAAGAAAAACAACAGTGTCCCAAATGGCTATGAGTTATCGTATAATTCCTGAATTTTGGAATGCAATTCAGTATTGATTTACGAAATCGGACTCCAGGGGAGCGGAAAGCGAGATTGTTTGTAAAGGGAATGAAAAATCCTCTATTAATTGGAAAGCAAATGAAAAGGTCACTCGCAAAGTGCGGGTAATCCAGAGCATCAGAGCTCGCAAAGATGAGCGCGTTTTCAGTGATGCAGGGTTGTCCCCTGACCGCGCCTCGAAACGCCAAAATTCTAAGCAATCTCGAGGAGGTTGGTCACCCTTAAGTGCTCTAAAAGCAAGACTTATGGTAATTTCACAATTCACATGTTGACAGTTACACTTTGAGTTTTTGTGTTTTTGAATAAATTTTGTTACAGTCCGGATAGTTCCATTTTTCCATGTATACTATGGATGCTGTACTGAGTGTTGGCCAATGGTAGTAATTTTTGCAATTACATGTAGGGCCTATATGCTTGCTGTTAATTGTTATGATTGAGGTGAGTCAAAATGGTGACAATTTTTTAATGCAGTAACATTCTCGAACTAATGCCGGTACATGTACTAGTTTTCAGTTCATTCAAGGAGTTACACAAAAATAAGCAATGAGGGACATGTTGTCTAAATCCATGCACTTGGAAAAGTTTACCGGTAGATACCGGTATCGGTACCGGTACCGGTAAAGGTCACCGGTAGACCGGTACCGGTACCGGTAGCCAAAAATGCTATCGGTTCCATCTCTGGTTCGGCCCCTTTCGCATTTTGCACGTGACAGCCCTACGGGCTATATTCCTGCTCACATTAGCATCGATCTCGTCAGTTGCGAAGGGTGCTTGTCAATCCTCATTGGCTGCCGGTGACGCTCGGAAAAAAAGGGAATTGCAAAGTTGTTTGGTACATCCGCTGATATCTACAAATCAGTCATTCTTTTGCTGTCAAACCTGAGTAAATCAGTTTGCGGTTAATCAAACCTGAAATTAAGGATATATTACAGGTAAAGTAACATGTCTTTCAAATATGGCTTTTAAGCGTCCAAATCCGGCTTTAAAATTTTCAATTCGGTGCACCCCTAAATATATGTAAACTGTAATTTGTTTGCTATAATCCCAGTTGCATTTTGAGCAGAAAAATCGCAGTAGCTGCTCATCCAAATGAGTAAATGCAACAAAAATATTGAGGCATGATAATCTGTCCACTTTTTGACATGGGATCCATTATTTGTCGCATAAAACTGACAGTGTTGTTTATAAATTTATTATAGTGCTTATACGATGCTATTATTTATGTAATAATTACATAAATGCATTTGTGAATGAATGAACATATTTATCACAACTTCAAATGTACTTCGTTAATGGTCGACAAGCTGTTTGAATTGATAAAGATGTTTAACGTAATAAGAGATTGACAAAAATATTCGATTTTCAAAAAGCATTTTCCAGTGAAAGTCGAATTTTTGATTATCTCATTGGCCAAATCTAATCAAATTTGAAGTGGTTATTAGCAGCAAGTAGAACTGAAAGTCACAAAATTAGAGACCTAGATTTCATAGCTCTTCAGCAATATCAAAAATGTGTGAGGGACTCTAGGAACTTCTCTAGGAGCCCCCACCAGGTAAAAAGAGGGTGAGGAAAAGTTTTGTGCAAGTAAGAATTGAATTGTAGCATCATTTTGAAGGCATATATAACTTTTCCTCTATTTTGCCAAATGTGCAGGAAGGTGCGAAGCCTTAGAATTCTCAGTTCGACAATTGCTATGTTCCTGGCCATAAAATGTTTTCATTCGATAAATTAGCGCTTCATCAAATCCCATTTTTAGCATCATCTCTATATATATTTAAAGCAAAAGAACTTGAGTAGAAGTCTACTCAGGGTGCACGAAATATAAAAGGAAATTTTACTGCTTTTTATTATTTGTTTTCAGTCTCATCTCCACATCGTATGCTCATCATGAACCGGTCGAGGGTGGAACACAAGTTCGGTAAGTGATGACTTGTCTTCAAGAAAACGATCGAAATTTCAAAATATATGCCACTTGGCTTGTGTGTTCTTTTACCAACATACTTTTTGAGAATTTCTCCAATATAGGATGCATATATGTGTGCAGATTATGTTCAGATCTTCCAACGTACATAGCATGATTGAGTTCTACCTTGATGCTTTCGCTATCCAATGCCTCCCTGATTTTGCACCTTCGTTCTGTAAGCGGAGCTCCACCTTGAATGACGAAGAGTGACAAATAGGTTAGAATTTAGAGAAACATATTCAGAAAACAAATTCTGACGAAACAGCAAATGAGAAAAAGATGTTATGGCTTTTAAGACAGACAATGATAGGAAAAACTAGAATGATCGAATTAAAGACGAGAAATAGAATCTTATTTTTGTTAGATGCACTCGTTTAACAGGATGAAACCAAAGAACTTATTTCATTTGACGATCAATTAGCTCAACTTAGGTAGTTATGTGCGCAACTTTTGCGCTCTTTCCCATGTAATAATACCTCAAACAGACATTTAAGTCAAAAGATTTAAAACTGGCGCAGTGGCCTTGTGGTAGAGTGTTCGTTCTGCGTCCGGGAAACCTGGGTTCAAATCTAGGTCGGGTCAAACCTAAGACTTTTAGAATACGAGGCACGCTCAGTATTCTTGCTAAACACTCAGCGCGAAAGAATGAGTGTGGGATAGATAAATGGAACTCGCCCACAATTCCGAGCATAAACAATTAACATTTATTTTTTTAGAAAATAGCCCAAGGAAGTCACGAAATTTAACGAGACAGATTTGTTATGAACTATTTTCGTGGGACTAGGCAATGATCCACTCAGAAAGAAGTAATCCAGTACTCATTTGTCTACTATTTATTGAATTTTTTCGCTTTTTTCTAGCAGAAAGTGGATGTATTACATACGTTAGGCATCTTTCATTTTCAAGTTGTCGCGGCGTCTCCCCAGTTTATAATATCAGCTTCTTAAAAGTATGTAGCATTTTGCTAAAAGCAACCAAAATGCATGCATATATGCATGTGTGTTTTTGATGCTTTTAGCAAGAAACTGTACATTTATTTTAATTTACCCTACTTAACCCAATTAGACACATAGAAGTCACAGTTAGAGGTATGTTAGCCTTTGCATACATACAAACCTACTCTGGTTTGTGTTGGGTTAACAATCTCTTCTAAGAACCATGGTGCGTCCCAGTGGACAACCTTGAACCCTGAACCTACTGCACATTCGTGCCCATATTTTGCCTTCATATACTATGCCATCCTAGTACCTATTCCAGTACCTATCCTAGTACCTTTACCAGCTAATATTTGTAATTTGCTTGAAGCCGCAGCGTGTTGGGAATGAGTAGTATCACCTTCATTTCAGATGCCGTCAACTAATTTGCAAAGCATAATTCATGTATTGTACAATGCATTTCTGCTTTCAGGGTGCCAATAAGTCGTAACCATTCCATCAACGAGGACTTCAATCCTCTGATGACAAATTCTCAACGCCGTGAATACCTATCGAGACGAGATCATGACTTCGGCTTCCGATTGCGACTCAATCTTATTCGTCGGGTTGATAGTCGAAATGCAGTACCGCCAAATCACGTTGTCCCTTCTCATTATTTTATATTTCTTCCTTTCGTGCCTCTGGATGGAGGTGAACAAAGCAGTATTGTCACGATGTAAGTACTATGATGTTTGTAAATATCACTCAGTTTCAAGCATGTGTGTGCATTCTGTCTAGTATAACGCAAGCGTAGCTCTTTAATACCCATTTCTACTGGTGTGACTTTGTTCCATGTGTGATTTCCATGATATTGATTAGCTATCTACCGGTAGACATGACAATAGACATATCCTCCCTTAATCCCTTGGTATCAACTCACCCAACTAATGAGATGCCATGTAATGAAGTTCATTATGTTAAATTACGGAATACTGAGGAAAGCCAGTAAATTATTGTGCGACTGTGTTAGCAAGGTCAGATTTTTTATAAGAATGTCGCTTTACGATAATTACAGTTTGATAAATGTTGATTTTAAGGTAACTTCACATTTAATTGGAGAGGGAAGTAATCGGGTACAAACAATTTGACCAGTGAAAACCGTAGACAGGGATCTTCGATTTACGCAACTTTGCGAAGTACCGGCATCGTAATTAAGATATCTACTCAGCACAGAATGCGATTGAGGTCGTCCCACGACTGAGAGGCTATTCTGATTTTTTTCTTCATGACTAACTTTGCTCTTTTTCTGCTTAATATGCATTTCTTTTTCTGCTTCGACGTGCAATATCAGACATTCATTATTTTTTGGTGCCGGTCATTTTTCATTTCGTATTCCAAGACCATACTAAGCGATTTTAATTTCCTTCAAGACCACATTAAGAATTTGATTTCCTTCAAAAGTGCTTGTCTAACGGAATGAATACGTCAGAAAATTCACATGATGACACACATATTCGTAACTTTTCAAGTTTGATGAAAATTATCAAAATTCTTACGGTTTTCACAAGAATGAGAGTATTTAAAATGGGAAAGTATAAAATAAGAATAAATGCTTCGAGCTTTATGATACGACGTAGGAATATGGAATCCACCGGACAATTGCATCTGTGCCATTATCTGCTCATTCATCTTTGGTGAATCAAGCGATTTTTAAGTACCACAATCAGTGCAATCTGATTTATTTCTGGCAGAATCGGTCATCAACGATGGTTGATGTCGCGTGCATCATGACGATACTTGATTGATTAACATCAGTTGAGATGAAGAGACCGCGCTGAATGCTCTTATGTAAATTCTATATTCTAGAAAGAGGGAATATGATGTTACTTGATATGAACTTGATAGAAAAATGTTTTGTCTGTATTTTCACGCTTGCACACGGGCCTAGTAGATTATTCCTTCTGAGCATGACCGTTTTATGTTAACCGCTGAATAGTGTTTGACCGACCAAATACGTGGATACAGGATTTAAATATTAAGGCGCAAGTTATTATTTTGTTGAAAGGAAATGCAGCTATTATTGGTTGGTAGTGAGAGATGCCACCTACGTTTATCAAAAATTTAATATAATTTCAATCTCATCATTGATCAGAGCTGTAATCGGGGAATCATGATAATTTACATAAATTCGATGTGCATGTATGCAATAGATGATGAATAACTACATTCATCGCATGAATCAACAAACTCTATCTGTTTAAGATATCATCTAAAACTTTACAGAGCTTTACAGAACCGGTTGTGCAAATCCATGATTGCTTTGTCGCTAATCCATTACATCTTAATTGCAATATCAAGAATTTTGCCGCAAGTTCGTGGCGCCCTCCCTGTATGTACAACAACAACTAGTAGGAACATTTTTTCAAAATACTCCCTTTAGTCAACGGAAGACTTGACATCTTAAATTTACAATCCTTTGATAGAGCAACAAAGCGGAAATTGGGTTAGTCCTAGTTAACTGTGATATCTTTATTGTAGAAGACCATGATTTTACCTCTTATCTTCATGTGTGCTCTAGGATGTTGTTCAGAGGATAGCATGTTTTCTTGCGTCTTAACCAGGTGTATATACTATGTACATGTCTAACTTTATATTAAAAAAAACATCTTGCTTATCATTTTCTTAAATGAATATTTCCAAAATTGCTGCTTCAAATGTACTATTGAAGAAAGCATGTTTTCTCAAATTGCAGCAAATTTAATGATAAAGCGAAATATCACAAACCTCAAGTCAACTTAATATGAAAATTTGTCAATGGCCGTGATGAGAAATCTTATATACATTCGATATCAAGCTTAGAACAGTGATTTGATTATTAAATGTGGAATTACTACAGGCAATGAAGAGATAAGATAGGTGGTGAATTGTGATCTTGACAATGATTCATTTCAAGTAAAAGCTGAATCTGCCGAAGAATAACATGAACTTGTTTATGTTGATTAAACACATCGCCGTTGTCAGATGATAACCGTTTTCTACAAAGGTTTCAAAATTCGTTTTTTTGCATTTTTGAATGTTCCATATCCAATATGTAGCGTGATAAGATGTTATATCTTGAAAGAAAATGGAAGTGGACAAAAATCATGAATTCTTCCACTATCATATATTGTAAAACTAATTAAGCGATTTGCCGTCAATTATTAAGTAAGGCTTATGTCGATCTATCTTATTTACTGTATTCATTGTAATTTTATGATTTTTTTGTTGTAGCTTGGCCATCTGGAATACGATGTTGGGAACTTCAATTCTCTGCATGCCGTGGGCTCTTCATGAGGTACGAAATTGATTAGTTTTACTAGTTTGCACAGAATTTTACATAAGCTAGAATGAAAATTTCTTTTGATTTTTGTGATAGCGTCTTAAATGAAAATTCCATTTTTATCTTAATTATCTCGCCATGCAAGATCTTTGATAGTTCATTCAAAATGCGAAACTTTGATTGTATTGTCAGCAGAACTTTTCGCTCCTTTGCTAAATGACACACCAGAGAATGAAATGAAGACCAGACGCACGTATTCAATTGTTGGAAGTACCCCGTTAGCCTTGATGTTAGGCGTAATAGCAAAAAGACAGTTTCAGTTTCGAAAAGAGACGCACATATAAAAAAATAAACCACTGCAGCAGCAGATTAGAAGAACGCGTCATTCAAACCAGATTGGTGAAACTACAAGTGATAAACTACTTTATGACACAAAAGAAATGAAAAATAGAATTTTGCGCTAGTAACAGTATTTTGTAGTGACAAGAAATCTAAACTAAAAGATAGTTGAATATAATGCATATATTTCTTTTCGTGATGTTGACAATTTTGCACTTTCTATCTTATGTACCATGCTTCACTTCAATGCACTCCAATCCTGTTTATAGCAATGTAAGGATGGAAACCCCATCTCCAGTATTTTGTTTAAGTTTTTGTTGCTGTATGCGCATTGTTAAAGGTACTTGTTTCTATGAGTTAATTGTGCTCGCAGTTGCCTTGAAGCTATATGTATATAGTGAAATAAATTATGAACAGCGCTGGGGTTCCTTTTAATTTTAAAGTTGAACATGTTAAGCACTTCGTAAATGATTGTAGCAAAATATAAATTGCGCCTAAATTTAAAATGAAATAGCGCCTGTGAAATAAATTTACCAGAGATTATGGATGAACTTGGATATGGATTGACAACGGAATACGGTACCTTCGCAATCGATCGTCAATCCGCGCAGGTAGGCATTACTGCGATCAGTTCTAGCCATTATTCAAGGCCAATTACTGATAAGTTTTACCGAAATCGCTAGATGATGATATTACTGAGCTCTTTGAAATATATTACTTTTCGTTTGAACGATGCTACATTGATGTTGCTATACTCGTATAATAAAGTTGGTTATCCCGTTTCTGAGACTACTTTATAAAACTTATTGTATAACCCTTTCAGGCTGGTTTTGCACTTGGTATCGGAGTGATGATATTTATGGCTCTTGTCTGTTGGTACACGAGTTATCTTGTTATTAGGAACTGTGAGTATCCATATTTTATGTCTTTGAAATAGCATATTCATTTTCTGATTTACTTCTCTTGCAGCGGACATCCGGCGTGTCTCTGACTTTTCGACTGTTTGTCACGAACGATTGGGTAATTGGGCAAGAATATTGGCCCTGACATTCTCATTAATTGCCCTAGCAGGAGCTATGATAGTATACTTTGTATTGCTATGCAATTTCCTTTTTCATATCGTCGACTTTCTCTACCGTAAGTTGTGATCAATTTTGTAATCAACAATCTGAAATGCTCTGTTATAGAAGTGTGCTTATTGAACCCCGGGATATCAATGTCATTTCGGTGTGACTGGTTGACTGATAGTTGAGAATGCGCATTATGCATAATAGTGACAGTATAATTGCATAACCATTGTCGCTTAACCTTGACGTAAAAAGGTCACTATCATGCAAATATGTGGATCTAATCTGGTCTAGCGGATGAGACAATTATTGCACGTCTACAGCATATTCATCTTAATATCAATTCGGTAGTCTTTGTTAATTTTTAATTTAACTTACTAATATATATATATATATATATATATATATATATATATATAACAATAATAAATAAATCACGTTTATTGAATCAGTTGGTCCCAATAATGAGAATCGTGGGACAAGAGCACAGGTCACACAAATAATACACAAAATTACAAACAAAACAAAGAAAAAGTCAAACACATGAGTCAATGAAAAGGAAGTCTCTCGCTGGAAAAGTTGACAAGCATCGTCAGAGTGAAAACCCATCATTACACAACTTACTCATGTATACAAAGAAACTATTGCTTCCCATCATCGTGCGACAAGTAGGCAATCGAAATTTGTTACTGACACACATAACCGGAGGACTATACCGATGAAGAGGATGTTCCTTGTCATCCACAATTTTCCTGAAAAGTCCATAACTTAAAATCAGTCGTCGGTAATTCAGTGGGACAAACCTAGGACAATCACATTTCGGTTTGCATATAATGCGGTGACATCTTGTTTTGGGAACGTTCCAACAAGTTGGAAGAAGAGATCTGTAAACAGACAAAAACAGGCGAACAATACTCTAAAATGCTTCTAATACACGAGAAATATATATCAACAAGAAACTCGTTAGAAACAACGTTCTTCAGTTGCCACAAAACGTGAATCTTTCTGGACGCTCTCTTCAAAATTTCAGAGACATGACAATTCCAAGATAGTCCAGGATCAAAGATAATTTTTTTAATTTCAAGTAGTAATTTCAAAGATTTAACATAAGGAATAACATTTATCAGAAATGAGCTCATGTCAAAATAACCAATGTTGGTAAAAATAACGTTTGATTACATTTTTCCGTGTTTGTAATCATGCCATTTTCATCCGTCCATACTCTCACATACCCATACAGGGTGGTCATTATGTTACAAGTCGCTTCTGGAAAAGAGACAGGACCTCATATCGTAATATCATCGGCATATTTAGTTAGCAAAGACTTTTCTGATGGCAAAAAGTAAATCACTCATGAATAGACCAAAAAGAATAGGCCCCAACGATGAGCCCTGAGGCACACCGCTCGTAACTGGTAAGAAGGAGCTGCATAATGTCTTCCATCTTACTCATTGATGTCCACACAGGAAATTAGTCACAAAGGAAAACAAAAAGTTGTCAACATTCTTGTCACACATTTTTTTAATTAGCAGTTGATGAGGAACACGATCAAAACCTTTGGAAAGATCTATAGACAATACATGAACAGCAGAAACATGGGAGTCTTGCAAGGTACGAGTCACATATTCTTGTATCTCAATTAATCCACATAGTGTCGAAGATTTGGGTCTGTAACCGAACTGAGATGCATCAAAAATATTTGTGATACTTGTATTGTAGAAGTGTACAATACGCCGCTCTAGAATGCGAGCTGGAACACACAATAATGAAATAGGACGAGTGTTACTTAACATGGGAGGAGTACTCTTTGGAAGAGGAATTACATCCGCTCTTTTCCAAAAAGCAGGAAAATTTGCTTCCTCTAGACAACGATTGAACAACAGCCACAGAGGTTTAGAAAGCACACTAGCAAACTTAGACCAAATTATTAATGGTACTAGATCGGAGCCAGGTGATGTTTTAGACATCCTCGTCAAGCAATCAAAAACTTCATGTTCACAAAATTCAAAAGGTACAATAGAGGGACGATGATCCGGTACAATATGAACAGTGGATCAGCATTATTCGGAGGTGTGAAACCATTGGGATATAAAGAGCATATCATGGGGTATATTGAGTGTATGCGGGCCTAAGTAATAAGCATGAGTGTTGAATTCCATCTCGCAAACATGGCTAGATGACATAGTCGGAATCCAAGACGAGTTCTACTTGCGTTCTCTATCAACGAGAGAATTGCTAAGCCTACAAGATGGATGTAACCAGTTTTGAGGTGCTAGCAACGCATGTAAGCAATACATTCATGTATGATATGCATGCCTATGTATTCGTTCGATGTGATTAGCGATTTAGCCTATCATGTTTTAGGTATATTTACAACTGTGTTGAATATGTAATCCTATGTAATGATAGATTCACAGGCCTAGTAAGTACTGCAATGAATCAAATTTCTGAGAGCTGAAAATTACTTAGGTCTGCTGTTTCTGTAGATTGGAATGAAAAATTTAACGACAGACTCCGCTCTGACAGCGCATGATATTCACAATGACTACAACAATCTGCGTGGAGCTAGACAGAGGTACTTAAGCAACATGTTGATCAGACATTGACTCAGCCTATATGAAACATGCGCTGCAGGTCTTCGTCAATTGACATTCAAAAGTTGAGAGCAAATTTGATTAAAACGATATATATCCGTTTCGATTTTATCGAGCCATCACTGATGTATTCATGAAATTTTCACTCAAGTTGAGAAAATTGCGAGTAGTGGCACTACAATCTCTTTTTTGTCAATATTATGATCTTCGTAAATATAAATTTATCTGAAATTGCAAAGCCTATACAAACTTAATTAACCATTCGATTTTTAAATCAGCTTATTTTGTTGATCTTGCAATTCCTATGGTCTACAAAATCGTATTCTAGACTTTTTCCAGAATTTTACTGCAACTTTGACGCTCCCATAAATAACTGGATATGAAAATATCTAAAATCGTATTAAGATGATTTCTTCCTAAAGACATTCTTTTGTCAGATGCATCATGATTTCTTCTGCCATATAAAATGCACCTGTACGCGAAGATCTGGCACGAAATCTCTCTCATACATGATATTATGGTCAACAGTAAGAAATTCATTTCAGGTATTCATTCTCCAACAAAATCGGCATCGTCATGGAGTCAAATTTTCGATGGTATTTACTCACTGTAGATGTGTAGCTGTGCATTTTTCATATAATATTCCATTGATTTGGTTTTCAAGATTTTCTAGTAGTCTATTCATTCCATTTCTTTGATAATGAAGAAGGAATATGAAATATAATTTGAAATATATTCACACATTACATGACTGAAAAATTGGTGATCGCAATTTACGGTCCCTTACCACTAATAACAACAAAGATACCTACTATTTTTGAAATTTACAAGACTTTATACTGAACAGTTTCTGATCTGAGATTGAAGCGGAGATTCAGTCTAAGTGAATGTGATACAGAGACGTGCTTATCTAATACTTTGACCCGATGGCGGAGGGACTATAGAAGTTTCGTAACACGTCCGAGGAATGACTGATAATGTGCATATAATGCTCCGAGCATCATCATTCACTATTATGCATGTGACCTTTGCAAGTCCTAGTATCATCATCATAAAATTATGGAAATAAGTTGTGTACAATTATGTAGAAATTGTTGAGCATATTGCCAAATTATCTTCGTAGAGCTGATGGTGCAAAGTAAGCTTCGCCAAATTGTCTTGACTTGTAAATGAGATGTGAAGCGAGACTGAAAGCCTCAAGGTTGTCAATGTATGACTTCAAATATGCATTTTTATTGCAAGTCATCAGAATCGAATCAGGATTGCTGCGTGCATATGAATTTAGTGACGTACATGAATTGTGCTCGAAAGTGTTTGTGAAATTAATGGGTGTACATGACTTGTACTCGAATTTTCAGCAGCTGGAAAAATTGAATTTAATTTCACTCCTTAAATTTCAAATTTTGATCAGATACTTTATGTTCTGTCAGTGTATGGCACGATATAAGCTTAGGTGGTCGCATTTGATCTCTTCCAGCACTTTCGAAGTCAGTGTATTTTGAAAATTTGAGTATATTCTTTTTAAGAACAGTCCAGTTCGCAGATCTAACTTCATTGAAATTTCTGGTTTCAAGGACTTCCCCAAAACACATTTGTTCTGTAAGGCGATGTGAAAATGTGTCAGTGGCGAAGCGTTTTTTGACCTTTCGAGAATTTATAGGAATAATGCAAAGAAGAAAAGCAAAGCTCTCTTTTCGGAGCTGTGGCCTTGTGGTAGAGTGTTCGCTCTGCGTCCCGAGATCTTGATCAAGTCAAACCTAAGACTTCTAAAATAGGCATACTCTTTATTCTTGCTAAACACTCAGTACAAAAGGAATTAGAGTGGGATAAATAATAACTCGGCCGCGTGAAAGAAAGGCTCAGCGCTTAATGTACTTCCGAGTATAAGCAAGGGTTTACATTTTTCTGATTTTTTTCTTAAAGATCGAGAAAGCACTGAAGAAGAAACCTCTGTCTAGACCGAAGTTTTGTTCTTTTCAATTTATCGCCAGATTTTGCGAGATCGAAATTGTGAGAAAAAGGAGACGATTGGAAGCAGAAAAGTGCGCTCTTGTTCATAAAATGATTAGTTCTCAAAGGACTGCATCATCATCGATCATTGAGATTTTTGAGAGGTCGTTATATACTGCATTCTATTTTCGATTTGAGTTATTGTATTGTATCATTATTAGTAATGTTATTTAACAAAATTCATGAAAAGTTGCTGGAATAATGTGAACACTTCAACCAATAACATCAAGTTGATGTGACTCATCTGTACCATGTGTAACCACCTGTTGTCTTTCAGTTTATTTTGAATTTTCATCTCACCATTTTACATGCGATTCATTTGGGTGCGGTATCATTTGTTTTGGGCTTTTGTCGGGATTCACAAAATGCTGACTAGTGCAAGTTGAAATTTAGATAATTTCCACGATAGGAGAAATGAGTGCGATGGAGTTTTATATATTTCCTCTATGGAAAGCATTCTGTACCAGCAAGAACCATCCATTCGAAATGCAGATAATTTTTTTTTGAAAAATTAAACGTGGCAACCCTTTCGAATATAAGCGATTTCCGTTGGTTTTACTGAAATTGATAATCCATATACCGTATTTCTCCGAATAATAGCCGCGGCTACTATTAAAACTGTACATTTTGGGTGCGGCTACCATTAGAAAGTCCCATGATCAGTAGCTTGACTGATGCGAAAAGACAAAAATTTTGACTTGAAATTGATTTCCTTGTTCACCTGCTGACTACTGTTAAATTATGTTCGTGCATAGAACTTGAGTTTAGCGCTCATGGTATGGATAACTAGAACGGAAATTCAACGAAATTTGCGGTGTACTAGCAGAACTTATTAGGTGGACAGAAACCCTAGAACTTAACACAGTTTGAATAGGAGAATTTGTCCATGAACTTGAAGTCGCTGTAAATTGCTGTCTACCTAGCTTAAAATACGAATTTAAAGATATACATGAAACAGTCATGATCTTGTTTTTAACATATACATGCAGCTGCAGCGTATTCGTACACAGTAATGTAGGCCTTAATGTTACAACCGTTTGGCCTAATAATATAGAAATAGGTAAGATGCAGGCATATTCTACATCTGAATTAAGCTTATGATATTTAGGAAAAAGATGTGCATATGTACGGCATTGATAAGTTCTCTAGAACCGTTGCCTTCAATAGTAGCCGCGGCTACTATTACAAACTTTCATGCAGAGGAGCGGCTATTATTCGAAGAAATACGCTAGGCCGAAAAAAACCAGTGAAAATATGTCATTGAAATTTGCCTATAATGTAAAGAACTTGATAGACAGGGCGATCAGTACAGTTCAGTGTCATGAATTGTCTAGTTGACTTTCGATACATTTGCACAGATAACGATGTTGTGCGAATGATAATTTTCATGTGTCAATGTCCACAGATAAAAACTTAAACGTGAAATGTAACGTATTCGTCATGCAAAACAACTTACCAAGTATCAGACAAGGCTAAAGTGAAATGAGTGACTGAATGGCTGTGGTTGTGTGTGTAGAATGTACTATTATATGGAATTTCTAGGGAACTCTCAAAATTTCTTATAATTATATAATTTATAAAAATATAATTTCTCAAAATTATATACAGCATTTCTTCAATAGTGGCCACCATCGAATATAAGCCGCGGCTACTATTCGAGGCAACGGCTTTAGAGATCTTAGCAATGTTGTACATTCATACAAGCACACCCATTTCCTAAATATCTTAAGCTTCATAAATATTGAATTCTGTCATCCTGAGCTGCGCCGTCGATAACAGCCGTCGGGTTATCGCTCCATGCTCAGTTTTGCATTGTTCTTGGTAAGAAGATGGTGAACTATCCGTTTGACGTCAATTTATTTTAATTTCCGGCTATCTGACACACATGGTTTATTGACGAAAGCTGTTCTCAATACGCTGAACTTTCCGATTAAGAAGAAACCAGAAACGTACGACTACCTTAGTCGAATCTACAGCGACTTTAAGTTCATGGACAAATTTTCCTATTTAAACTGTGTTAAGTTCTAGGGTTTCTGTCCACGTAATAAGTTCTGCTAGTACACCGCAAATTTCATTGAATTTCTGTTCTAGTTATCCATACCATGAGCGCTAAACTCAAGTTCTATGCACCCACATAATTTACCAGTGATCAGCAGGTGAACAAGGAAATCAATTTCAAGTCAAAATTTTCGTCCTTTCGCATCAGTCAAGCTACTGATCATGGGACTTTTTAATGGTATCCGCCGTCGAATAGTGGCTGCACCCAAAATGTACAGTTTTAATAGTAGCCGCGGCTATTATTCGAAGAAACAGTCCATTATAATAAACTGATGACTGATCCTTAGAATAACGTCTGGATTATGAACATCTAATGCGCTTGCTGATCATGTGCTCTTTTTCAATGACTTTGTTCTTGATGTCCGGAATAGCGGAGTATTTCTTTCTTCATTTTGATGAACAGCACAATATGTGTAACTTCATTTACAAAGTTCTCTTGAATGAGGCGACATTCCTACTATGTGGCCAACATTGCTGGCCAATCGCCTGAGAGAAGCGGTTGATTTTATCTCCAACTTTATCTCAATTATGCTCTTCTTCTGGATACAGGAAGACATATGTATGAATGTCATTTCTAGACAGACACTATTTGTCTCACTGATAATTTTCAATTCCAATCAACTAAATTGAAAGCAGTTCTATACCTCCTATAACTTGATTAATTTGCTTCGTTGTTCGCTAGGATTTAGATAATCTATTGAGAAAATGAAAAGTGAATTTCATGAGACGAATATTATTTTAGCGGCCATTTATGTGAATATATTCTTCTTCAAAAACATCAAACAGTGTTGCGTTTATTACATCAGACTCGGCAATTTGCTATCCAGTGGCGCAACTTCTATTTCGCTATATGCCGAATGTTTTCTTCTCTCTTAAATGATTTATTGCTAAAAATTATTCTCTTTTATTTACTTTTGCTTTCTGGTTTTGTAGATATTGCAACTCCCCATTTCAATCAAACTATCACTGTTGATAATCCTAAGTATCCTGATGGTAAGTACTTCTTTTGTACCGTACAATTTATATTGTATTTGCATTTTGTCCTTTTACATCCTGCGGTTTTATTTCGCTTCAGTTGTTTGTCATAAAGTCTTCAACTCATCTACCAATCACACTTTCCATGGGCCACATCCTTCACTGCCCGTCAATGGCGGTAATTCAACTATCTACGGCATTCTATGGCAGCAATATCGAACTGTTCCTTTTTGGTTCTTGCTCATCGTTTTCCCATTGGTGTCATTGAAATCTCCAACATTTTTTACCAAATTCAATGCTCTTGGTAAATATCATTATCCTTGTCATTATCAGTAGATAAATAAATTACTCTTGTAAATGAAAAATGCCACAAGTCGTTTCGAAGTATTTACAGGGTGTCCCGTTTTAGACTGAAAAAATAAAATGCTCATAATTTTTAGAAAACTATCATAATGATTTGAAAGTATATATTATTAGGTAGGACAGGAAATCGGATTTACGAAAAACATAAACACCAACAATGTTCGTGAACCGTCAATGAAAAATTAATGCCGAAAAAATTATAATTTATTCGAATAAGTCACCATTGTTATCTAAACACATCTGACAGCGTGTGATGATGCTGTCAACACAACTGGAAAAATAGTCATGAGACATTGTGCAAACAAAGTTCTTTATATCACTTTTCAAAGACGCAAGACTGCTGTGATTACATCCACATACGGCAGATTTCAAAGATCCCCAGAAGGCAAAATCCACTGGTGACAAGTCAGGTGAATAACCAGGCCAATTGAAGGGAGTTCCTCGGCTGATCAACCTGTCGCCAAAGTGTTCCTGGAGAACAGCTATCGTCGGTCTAACTGTGTGGGGGGTTGCTCCATCCTGCTGGAAAATTGTTGACGCTTCTTCGTTTAAGCTCTGGAATGACGAAATCTGTTATCATATTGGAATATGATGTCGAATTAACGGACCCATCAAAGAAGTACGGACCAATGACAACTGTCATTGAAAAGACGATCCATACCATCAATGTTTGAGGAAATTGTCGAACGACAAACGACGAGTTAGCAGGTCTCTCACTATCCCAGAGACGACAGTTCTGTCTACTCAGTGAAGGGTTGAAATCAAACATGGCCTCATCACTGAATAAAACCTTTCCAAGAATGTGCTGGAACCATTAACGCCACTAAGAAATTCTTGACAGAACTGTACTCGTTCTTCAATAGCACCATTAGAGAGATGCCGTTCAAATTTTGGTTTGTAGGGTTTTGTGCCTAATTCCCTCGTCAGGATAGCATGAACCTTGCTTTTTGAGAAGAGGCACCGATTAGCGATAGCTCTGGTGCTTGTATTGCAATCTTCATCAATCACCTGTTTCACATCATCAATGTCCTCATCCTCACAAACCCGACGGGCATAAGGCTCAACAAGGCAAGATGATGTGGCCTCGAATCGTGTTTATCATTAAATTTTTTTTTTCACGGTGTTATAAACTGGAGCATATTTACTCTCCTTTATTTGTGAACTGTGCAATAAGCACTAATGGCAGCAGAGAATATTTTCAAACCATTCTGATAATATTTAGGACAAGTTCAACATTGTCCTTGTATCGTTAAGTTGCGGCATGACTGACTCGATTAACAGAAAGCACAAGAAACAGATTGTTAATTTCAGACGTTTACTTCTGTCTTATTCGCTATGTAAAATATCGATTGATTGGAATAGAAACAAACTATTGATGAAATCTATTCACGTGATTCATCAATCACCCACAGCTCTTCATTGAAAGAGCGATTGATTCTTGAATGACAATTAGCGATTGATTCATATGGAATGCGGACAAAGAGAAAACAGGTGCGCCAATGTGAATTCAACTCATGACTGTCTGAGTGCACTAATTCCTATACACACACAGACAGTCATGTCTGTGTGTAATGGATATAACAATAATTCATTTCATTTGTTATTTATAGTAAAAAAGTCGAATTTAGTATATATCAAACATATAATTTTTTAATAGCATTATTTGGTAAATATTTTGAATTTCTTGACTATTAAATAAAGGTGTAAAGCTCCATAAACTATATGATAGCTATTTTAATTTCCAAAGCATAAGAACAAAATCCGGTTCCAAGAATATAAACTAAATAAGGTGACACATAATGACTAGACTTCAAATAAGTTTACATTTGAAAAAAGCACCATCATGATTAACTTGCTTATTCAAAGTGGGGTTGAGTTTTTTTATGTACATGGCTCCCAAATATTTAGGTCATAAGTGTTGGGAGCTTGAGATAGAATTTTGAAATTGTCAACTTTACAGCTGCAACTGCAATTTAACCTATGGTCAGAAATGGCGGACATTTTTTCTCGATGTTCTTTTATTCTTAAGTTTAAGTGTCTTGTAGTTCTACTATGTAGGTAGTGTGAGGGTCCACCTCACAAGCGAATTGGTAAATGACATTAGACCTAAGAACTTTGGGAGTATGATCTTTGTTGGAGAAACCACTTTTTAGTTTATTGCATGTGAAAACCCAACGGATAGGAAATTCTTTATCTATTCTACGGAATAGTGATTGTAGTTTCTTTTTAAAATAAACCGATTGAATGCCAAAAAATGGAATTTTGACAGTATGGAGGTATTGGGATTCATCTTTTTCTTTTGGAGCACAGAATCTTTTGTCCAGATACTGTTTGACCACTTTTTGTATAAAGTACAACGGATATCCGTTGTTTTGAAAAATTTTGGTCAATTTCCCTATTTCATCATGGAAAGTTTGCCATGACGAGCAGACGATGTAGGCTCTGTTGATCAGAGTGCTTAAAACAGAAATTTTCCATTGCATGGGGCATATGGCTCTGAAATTCAAGGTTAGACCGGTGTACGTGGGTTTTCTGTACACCTTAGTAGTTAGCGTGTTGGATGAAACGTCCAGGTCAATATCTAGAAAAGGTAGCACTTTACCTCCTACCTCTGTGGTGAATTTCATATTACTATGCCACTTGTTAATATAGTTTGAAGAAGGAGAAGTGGTCATCATCTTCAAAGATAGCCAAGATGTCATCTACATATCTGACATAGAATTTTAGGTTTAGTTTATCATTTTGTAGGAAAGTCTGTTCTAAGTGTCCCATAAATAAGTTACTGAGGGTTGGGGCTAGGGGCTACCCATGCTCAAACCATCACTTTGACGGTAGAGAATGTTGTTGAACGAGAAAATGCCACCAGTGGCGAATTGAAGTAATTTTTTGAAGGTGTCCTTACTGTACGGTGGTTTTGTGTTATTGGAGCTATACACCTTATCACACGGCTAGATCAATGACTTCTTTGAGAGGGACGTTAGTGAAAAGACTAACAACATCAAAGCTGATGAGTTTCGAATCCGATGAGAATTTGTAGCTAGCGAGTTTGTCTAGCAGATCAGCGTTATTTTGTACTGAGTACTCCGTAGGAATTATAGGAGTAATGTACTGGTTTAGGTACTTGGCAAGGTTATATTCGGCCGTGCCATAACTGGCAACAATAGGTCTAAGAGGTACATTATTTTTATGTACCTTGGCAGAACCGTAAAGTTTGCCACTACAGGACCCACTAGGAGTAATTTTAGTGAACACTTGGGAGTCCACGTAAGGTTTCACATATTTGTTCAAAAAGTATTTTAGTTTATTCTGTTGTTTTATAACAGGGTGATCGAGCATCAATTCATTTTGGTTGTGTGGGATAGCAGTAAATTTGGTAGTATCTTCAATGATAGCATTGAGCTTGTTTACATATTCATCAGCATCTAGAATAGCTATACCATTACCTTTGTCCAATGGGACAACTTTGATGTCTTTATTTAGTTTAAGGGACTTCACTACATCTTGGTTATGTTTGGCTTGTGGCGTCTTGGTAACGTTAAACATACGCTTATTGTAATTTTGTAACGCAAGTTTCACCTCATTGCAATCTCTCTTAGAGATTTTATTTTTCAGGCGCTCCACCACTTTTTCCAACGCGCAAGTCAGATGTTCGCTTCCATTGCCGTTAGGACTGCTAGGGTGCTTGAGTCCTGTCTTAAAAATCTCATTTTGGTCATGCGTGAGGGTCACCTTGCTCAAGTTGTGTACCGTACCGTTGGGGGTACTTAACTTGTTTTCTACATATAACTTGAGAAACTTTTTTTGATGGGTTTCTGAAATGGATTTTAAAAGGTTTTGATTTTCTCTGGTAAACAACTTTATGAAAATCATTTGGTCCAAGTAATTCAACTTAGAGAAAATAGTTTCTCGAATCTTAGCCAACTTACTACGGAGGTGCTTGACCTTAGATTTGTGTTGTGAAATTAGCCTCGAAATCTTACGTAATTGGCGATCATGAATAATGTCACGGTTCAATAGGTTATTCTTGTCTTTGAGGCTTAAAAATTTGGGAATCAAGCCATATTTTGAGCATTTGGACAGGAATGTGATATCACATTGTAGTTTTATGATTTTGTGGTTGAACTTTTCGAATTTACGACTATCATTGAGTTCGATGTTGTATTTGGTCTTTAACTTATGAAAGAAGGTTACAATATTTGTAATCCTGAGTAACCAAATAACAGCTGCTAACATATTGATAGAGGTAAAACAGATCTTGTGAGTTCAACTCGTGCACTTGTACGTTACCAGCTGACGAAGATACTGGTTTGATCGTAATGGGATTAAAACAAAAGTACATGTATTACAGCAAAAACTTCTTGTTGCAATCTTTCGAGTTGTATTGTCTACGCGTTTCGGCCCATTCCTTCTGGCCGTCATCAGGACAAGGTTAATACATTAAGGCATCACCTGGAGAGTAAGAACATTAAGCTAAAGGAGGTGAAAACAATGATAGGAACGATCTAAATCATGTTATATGCAACAATTCATTTCAAAAGCTGAATTACATGATAACAATTAAATAAGGTACACATAGTAACTAGACTCAAATCAATTTACATTTGAAAAAAGCACCATCATGGTTAACTTGCTTATTCAAAGTGGGGTTGAGTTTTTTTATGTACATGGCTTCCAAAATATTTAGGTCATAAGGTCATAGAATTTTGAAATTGTCAACTTTACAGCTGCAACTGCAATTTAACCTATGGTCAGAAATGGCGGACATTTTTTCCCGATGTTTCTTTTATTCTTAAGGTTTAAGTGTCTTGGTAGTTCTACCTATGTTAGGTAAGTGCGTAGGGTCCACCTCACAAGCGAATTGGTAAATGACATTAGACCTAAAGAACTTTGGGAGTATGATCTTTTGGTGGAGAAACCCACTTTTTAGTTTATTGCCAATGTGAAAACCCAACGGATAGGAAATTCTTTATACTAATTCTACGGAATAGTGATTGGTAGTGTGCTTTTGTAAAATAAGATCCGAGGGAATGCCAAAAAATGGTATTGTGGACAGTATGGAGGTATTTGGATTGCATCGGGGACGGTGTGGAGCACAGAATCTTTTGGGCGCCCAGGGGCACAATACTGTTTGACCACTTTTTTGTATAAAGTACAACGGATATCAGTTGTTGAAAATGTTGGGGCATAGTGCCTAGGGCATCATGGATAGTTTTGCCATGACGAGCAGACGATGTAGGCTCTGTTGATCTAAGTGCGTAAAACAGAAATGTTCCATTGCATGGGGCTTATGGCTCCTGAAATTCAAGGTTAGACCGGTGTACTGGGTTTTTCTGTACTCCTTAGTAGTTAGCGGTTGTGATGAAAACGTCCCAGGTCTAGATCTAGGAAAAGGTAGCACTTGACCTCTCTACCTCGGGGTGGAAGTTTCATACTAACTATGCCACGGTGTTAATATAGTTGAAAAAGGATAAGTGTCAGCATCAGCTTCTTAAGATAACCATGATGTCATCTAACAGATCTGACAGAGAATTGGTAGGTGGTAGTTTGATCATTTTGTAGGAAAGTCTGTTCTAGGTATCGCCCATAAAATTAGTTACTGAGGGTTGGGGCTAGGGGTGCTACCCATGCCCAAACCATCACTTTGACGGTAGAGAATGGTGTTGAACGAGAAAATTGCCACCCAGCGGCGAATTGAAGTAATTTTTGTGAAGGTGTCCCTAACTATACGGTGGTTTTGTGTTATTGGAGGCTATTTACACCTTATCACACGCTAGATCATGACTTCTTTGAGAGGGACGTTAGTGAAAAGACTAACAACATCAAAGCTGATGAGTTTTCCGGAATCCGATGAGGAGTGGTAGCAGAGCGAGTGTTGTTCTAGCAGATCAGCGTAGTTTTGTACTGAGTACTCCGAGGAATGATAGGAGTAATGGTTACGGAGTTAGGTACTTGGCAAGGTTAGATGTCGGCCGTGCCATAACTGGCGACAAGAGTCTAAGAGGTACATTATTTTTATGTACCTTGGCCAGAACCGTAAAGTTTGCCACTACAGGACCCACTACGGATAGGAATTTTATGTGAAAACACTTGGGAGTCCACGTACGGTTAACATATTTTTCAGAAAGTATTTTAGTTTATTCTATTGTTTTATACAGGGTGATTCGTAGCATCAATTTCATTTTGGTTGTGTGGGAGGGAATGATAGATAGTAAATTTGGTTAGTATACTTCAGATGCATTAGCATTGAACGATTGTTTACATACTTCATCAGCATAGAAGAATAGCTATTACCATTACTTTGTCCAATGGGACAGCTTTGATGTCTTTATGTATGTTTTAAGGGACCTTCAACTACATCTTGTTATGTTGCGCTTGTGGGTCTTGGTAACGTTAAACATACGCTTATTGTTAATTTTGTAACGGCATGTTTCCTCCTCATTGCAATCTCTCTTAGAGATTTTATTTTCGGCAGCTCCGCCACTTTTCCTAAACGCGCAATGTCAAGATGTTCGCTTCCATTGCACTGTTACGAATGCTATTAGGTGTGAATTGGTCCTGCGCTTAAAAATTCTCATTTGGTCATGCGTGGGGTCACACTTGCTCCTCGAAAGTTGTGTACCGTCTCCGTTGGGGTGGGGGGTACTTAACTTGTTTTCTACAGTATTTACGCTTTGTAGTAAACCTTTTTTTGATGGGTTTACTGAATATGGGATTTTTGATTTTCTACTAGCGTAAACCAACTGTATTGAAAATCATTGGGTCCAAGTAAATTCTACTTAGAGACAGAATAGTTTCTCGTAGAATCGTTAGTCCAAACTTTACTACGGAGGCTGCTTCAACAACTTCACTACGGAGGTGCTTGGACCTGAGATTTGTTGTTGTGAAATTAGCCTCGAAAAATCTTACGTATTGGCGATCTTAGATATATGGCTAGGTTTCTATAGGTTATATTATTGATCTTTGAGGCTTTAAAAATTGGCGAATCGCAAATGCCATATTTGGCTTTTGGACAGGAATGTTGATATCAATTGTAGTTTTATAATTTTGTAGTTGACTTTTCGAATTTACGTCTATCATGAGTTCGAATGTAGTATTTGGTCTTTAATTATGAAAAGAAGGTTACAAATATTTGTAATCCTGAGTAACCATATAACAGCTGCTTACATTTGATAGGAGGGTTAAAACTAGATCTTTTGTGTGTTCTATAATCGTGAACTTGTAGTTACCATGCTGACGAAAGGATTTCTTGGAGTTTGATCGCTAATGGTGATTAATTTAGAGAGATAGAGATAAAAAGTTACAGCAGCTGCTCAGCAGTTTGCAAATCAAGCATCATAAATATAGCGTCTTTGACGGTCCGCAAAAATTTGGTGTTATTATTGCAATAATTGCATGGTGATGCCTTATATGTTCTTAACCTTTTTGTCCTGATGACGGCCAGAAGGAATGGGCGAACGCGTAGATCAATTACACTCGAAAGATTGCAAACAAGAAAGTGTGCGGCTGTAGAGTAAAGCATGTACTTTTTGTTTTAATCCCCAAAACCACTTTGGAAAAAAAAATGTCCACCGCATTGCTGACCAAAGAGTTAACTCTTTCGCAGTTGCAAGCTGTAACTGTGACAATCTTCAAAATTCTATGCAGCCTTGCTTTGACCTAAATATTTTGGAAGGACTATAGTACACTTAAAAAAACTCAACCACTTTTGAAAGAAGGCAATCAAGGTTACCCATGAAGGTGCTTTTTTTTTTTTTTCAAATGTAAATGATTTTGAGTCTAGTTACTATGCTTGTACCTTATTGTTTTAATTGTTATTATGTAATTCAGCTTTTGAAATGAATCTTTTGCAAATAACATGAATTTAGCTCGTTCC
>CAJQUW010016739.1:0-67370 GCA_907163375.1 Prostheceraeus crozeri | reverse complement strand
TTATATTTTTTATTTCTATAGGCTTTCCTGAAATTCTTATGTTTCATATTTTGCACAATGGATTTTGATATGCCTTTAGCGCGCTTAATGCTATCATCACTATCCTTTAATTTCATAGAATATATTTTTGGACGGAGGAGAATCATTTCATCTATTTCCTTCCCTGCTGTCTCATCCTTAAAGCAGCCAAGTTTTGCCTTATTTTTGATGGAGTAGAGTGGATGATCAGCAGGATAATTTGATGTATCAAAATATCTTTCTAAAGATTTTCCTACTTCATTGAAATTTAAATCCTTTTGAGTGGTAATACCTAAGAAGAAACTATCTGTATCACCACCCAACAAACGAACCTCTTTTACGAGAGGACATGGTTTTAGTATTTTATAAAAGAGTTGGTACATTTCAAGCTTAGAATAATCTAGTACAGCTTGACCAATATAGATGGGTTTGCACAACTCAACTTCAGATTTTATCATTTTAACACCTATAAGGTCCTCATCGATAATGTCTCTATCGATGAATAGAGGTGATGAGGTCAATTTGTGATTCTTTTGATCATCATTAACTAGTTTGTAGTTTACGCGCTTTCTAACATCCTCCATCGTCTTACCAAATAGACTGTTGTTCTTATATTTATAAAAATCTTTTTCAAAATTATTTTGGGCTAGTGCACGTTTCTGGCTGTTGCTATCAATATATGGTTTGAGGAAGGCTTTCTGTCTAAATTTAATAATGCGGTGAACTCTTTTTAAAATCATAACCATTTCTAAATAAAATTTTAAGATGCTAAAGTGGACTAGATAGTTTTCTTTATCATACTGGTGAGTAAAAGTTTTGCGACAAGGCTTATAGTCGGGTTGTCCACATGATTCTAAATCTTTATGAAATTGTTTCATAAAGTCGGAAAACATATCTTTACTCACTTCACCTGATTCGGGTGCGAGTGGAAAAATCTAAACGGTTTTATGTTTAATATTATTTGGATAGATTAGATCTATCTCAAAATAATATCCCCAATCACCTTCATCTGGAATTGCTAGTATGTTAGAAGGGTTGGAGAAATGTTGAATATCACTATCATCTAACCAGCTAAACTCAGAGTGAGGTAGCGGTTTGGATAATGAACTACCATACAAATTATTTTGGTCATAATACTTCAGATGAGTCTGGTCATTGCCTACTATTTTTGATTTTAACCTATGTTTATTTACAAATGTGAGACCACCGCGAATTCCTCGCTCAAATAAATTATACATCTCTGGATCTTGTAAGAGATGAATGGTCTCACCAGTCATTTTAAAAGCAGACTTAAATGAAATGGCTGGCAGACTGACAAAGTGGACGGGATCTAACTTATCTTCTTCTAATGCCACTCGTCGAAACTCCTGAAATACATCAGCCAGCAAAAATACATCTAACTTAAGGTAGGCAATCATATATTCGCCAAATGTATAGCAGTCAAATTTTATCCATGCATCTTGTGCATGATCATAATCTTCGGTTTTACATTCTGCGCCGGTCAAATCATTTTTAAATTTATCTATGGGCGGAAGAGAAGTCTCGCCGAGTTTACTAATCGCATCAAAATATGCATATGGAAAGACTCCTTTCCGTGTGATGACTTCATCGGTTAGATTTGGGTATTGTTTCTTAAGATCTTGTGTTAGTGGAAGAGACTTTAGATTTTGCACGAGAGAGGCCAGTGATGCAGTCATAAATTGGTAGGAATCTAAAAATTTTATATCAAAATAGACCGTCTTATTTTCTTTAGTTTTATCGACAGGCACTTTTGCTGTCATGGCCATAAACTTCTCTCTCGTTTGCGCTATTACATCAAGCTTCCACTCTTTCATTTGACCTAAACCTCCTTTTATTATCATATGGCTGTCGTAGCCCTTGAAATTATGGAAAATGACGGGTAATGTACGCCGTTTCATCCTAAGTGAAAAATTACATTTGAACAGAGTGCGTTTCTAAATTTACCAGTGATGTGATCATGGTCGCGCACTTTCTTAATCTTATCATCATCAAATGTTTTCCTACATTTGGGGCAAATGTTGCAGCTATCAAATTTTGCTTGATCATCTGCTGTCATATGCAATGATCTGCGATAGAGTTCACCATCATACTTTTGTTGAAATTTTACAGCCTGTTCGAAGGAATTGTAGGAATTGGTAAATACAATCCTCACCTTGCCAGACGCGCATTTTATTTTGCCTACTCCTAAAGTGATCATGCCATACTTCATAGCAGGAAATGGCTGCTGGTCGATGGATGTTATCATCGATATAGCATTCGATGTCAGCATAGATGACACGAAGAGGACTTAGTTCATCGCCATTCTCTCTATATGAAAACTCCTTATCTTTGGGCATGCGTTCCATTTGCAGTTTACCTCGCTTACACCACTCATAATGAGTTTCAAATTTAGTTTTCCTCCTAAAGTGGCGAATACATCTGTCGCAGTAATATAACTCTCTACTAGAGTTTTCTAAGTGGTGGTATAAGCGAGAGATTTTGGGAATACCGCAGTAGTGCCATTCCTCACTATCATCCTGTTTTACTAATAACAGGTTTACTGTACGCTCATAACAAACTCGAACGCGAGTTGTAGCGCACACCCTTCAATCCTTTTTCCCAAACATGGAGAACTATTTTGATGTTGTTCAATTTTTCAAATTTTTCTATATCTTTAATTTCATATCGTCCACTATTACAGTCATCGAAGTTTAATTCATTCTCCCACTGCCTATAGCTATATGTGCGATTTCGATTCGCATTGATGTCATTATAGTGGAGAATGGAGAGGACAGCATATTTAAAACATTGCGATTCGCAATCGACATTGATGACTGCTGTTTTGTTTTTTAAATTTTTTGGAAGTTTAAAGGAGCCTCGACCACTATGATTTTCCTAATAAACTGATTTTAATCATGGCGGACTCAATACCGTCAAAAAATGAGACCGCTATCGCGCTCGTTAAACTTATCAATATTTAATTTTAATCCTTGGATGTGAAAATTTATCCAAGACTCATAGTCTACAACCTCGGTTGCAGGAGAGGAGGGTATGTGAAACTCTAACCTCTCTATTATTTGTCCAGTATGGTGGTCGATTTTTACATATTTTATTTTAAGATAGATGAGCGCCTTCATCCTAAAATTGTCTAAATTGTTGAAGAGCGCTTCTATCAATGATGAATTTTGATGAAACCATTCCTCAAAGTTAGCAATGGTTTCTGAGGAGTCTGAGTTCCTCACTAAATTATTTATGGACACTTCAGTGAGTCGGATAGAGGAGGTACCGTTGGTGTAGGTATCGTTCGTGTGTGTATGTTGAAGTCTGTGCGAAGATAGTTCAAAACGTGTCTCGAAAGACTGAGCGCACAAGTCGCAAGAAAAGGAGACGACGTTAACAGAATCATCCCCACCTTCGGAGATTGATGCCGGCTTAGGTCGACAAACACCTCGCTTGATGTGTCGGGTGAGATCCCATTTCCTCGTGAAGATGTGCCCACAGTCAGCACATTCCCACTCGTTGCCATGTCGCGACAGTTCTGAGCTGGAACTCGCATCACCTGAAAGAGAAATCATTCTATCATCTCTGTTCAAGCCTCAGTGTAGTGTTACAACCTACCTTGACTCAATAACTCTAAACTTTCCTCGAGAAGAGAGGACGTTGGTGATGAAGTTGATGCCTGAAATTGAGGAAGATGCTATTAGTCACACGTTTGAGGGAGATGAGAGAGGAAATCTTTAACTTACCATTTTAATGAAATATGATCAGACAGAATAATAGTCAAAGAGAGAGAGATCGTGCGTTCGTCACTTGTATGATTCACAGATTAAATGAAATGACATGAATGTCACTTTGCTTATATACTTTCATATTCATCATTCATTGGATGTTCATTCTGATTGGTTGCTTGTTGATACTTAAGAATTAGAAAACATTTCAAAGTCATTATTCACAGTCAACATGACAAGCCCTCCGACAACACCAAACACAAAATTCTCTTCTCCATGCTCAACACCAAAGGCGCTCGTTACACCAAACGCTCCAAGAAAGGCGAAGGTGGAGAAGGTGTACCAACTGGACAATATCAGGAAGTTATCATTACCAGCGGATGAGGAAGAGGAGAGTGTATGTGAGAAGGAGTGTCCCGACTTAACAGGCGTGAGGTGGAAGTATCTCCAGTACGATACTGACGATGTGATGGAGATCACCAGCACGAAATTCCTCCACCAATTATGGGAGTGGTACACCCCTAACTCCCAGCCACGAACTATGGCAGAGTGGGAGTATATTGATAAAGTGAGGCTCGCAGTGGAAGAACGATTAAAGCAACTGAACTGTTTTTGTTATCTATGTGAAGTCAGACTCTGGGACGATATTGACGATGAAGACCTTTTGAAATACATGCCATAATAAATGTTTATTTCGTATTATCTTTGCTTTCATACTGACTTACTTGAATGGGGTTTTAGTGAATAATTTAACCATGTATACTTTTTCATTTGGAAATAGTAGCACGCTTAGTCTAACTTGTAAATCTTATGACACTTCATATGGCTGATGATGGTAGATGAAATAGTGTTAAATAAAATTAAGATAGCTTACATGATTCTGGGATAGCAATCGACTGCGATCCATGTGTAAAGAGCTTGTTAGACTACGGAAGAGAGAAGTGTGTTATGTTGCGTGTGGCGCGTGAGTGTCCTCCCATTTCATTCCATTCATCAATTCGTCTCATTGATAGAGACAGGTAGAACTCATGGCTCTCATAACGTATGCAATGGAAAGTTTTAGGCAACCTTCGACAGTTGGCTAAATGTCGCCTGGCGCGAATGCATACTACGTTGAGACAGAGGCAATCACTTGCAAACATGACGCAGAGAGGTTTAACAAGATTGACCATTGCCGAATGTCCCTTGCGGTATACATAGCTACGGGTTTCACCGCCGCCCTTTACAGGAACGCCCGTCGAAAGGAAGTATTACACCGAACTTCATTTGCAACGTTTAAGTTGACTGATAGCAGATTCAACTTAATGATAGTATTCGCCAGTCCGAAGACTGCCCAGGGCAAACCGCGAGGAGGTTCTATCATATCTTGCCCCATGGTGGCCCTTAAGAGAGCCGATGGTTCGTTCTCGGGGGTCGTCATCTTACAGCCTACCGATTCTGCTGAGAGAGTCTTTGACTCTCTCCTTGGTAGCAGTGTCGACTTCCACACTAACTGGCACATGGCTAAAAAGTGGAATGTAGCGCCATTCCGTTGGATTGACAGCAGTTGCTGTCATCGGATTGCCAATCTGAGCAAGATTGTTGTGAACTCTGTCTTGCTCCTCTATTCTAGCAAATTCATTAAATAAATTTCGCGGTCTTAACTGTGGTCCGCGAGGAGAGTTGACTGCAGCGTTTGGCGTCTCCATGATTGAAATGAAATGGAATGAGAGGTAGTGGTTTATATACCCCTCTAATGTGATGTAACGTTCAAGTTGACTGATAGCAGATTCAACTTAATGATAGTATTCGCCAGTCTAAAGACTGCCCAGGGCAAACCGCGTGGAGGTTCTATCATGTCTTGCCCCATGGTGGCCCTTAAGAGAGCCGTTGGTTCGTTCTCGTCGTATCTGAAAATAGAAGGAAAAATAGATGAAAATATATTCAAGTGATAGAGATGATATTAACTTACCATAAGAGAAATTTAGCCGGTTCGCGACCCCTTCGATTGTGATGGTTGAGGTAAGTATTTGGCCGGCAGTTTCCGCTTCCGGTGGCGCAGCTCCTTTATTTCGCCATCATGCTTGATGGAGACATGGAGACAGCGCATCTCCGCCATTGCTCCCTCGTAGCACTCGAATGTGGCATCCAAGTCCTCACTCTCAAGGATGACGCTGTCGAAGATTCTGCTCTTGATGATGGGAATGTGGAGCGTTGTTCGTCTCTCTTCTTTCTTCTGACTCTCAGTCAGGCTAGCCTTTAGTTGCTCGATTTTTAAATTTGACACCTCTTCCTGAGCTTTTAGTGATTTTATGTACGTTGTCTGCTCAGTAACGCGTTTTTCGCTGGCAAGCGCCCTTTCGCGGAAAGATTCTAAATTGATCACTTGTGTCTTGAGGGCCCGAATCTCGGCTACCTGACCCTTCAGGTGGAAATGGTCATCCCTAAGGGCCGAACATTCATTTTTGTAACGAGTGAGCTCATCTTTTAATTTTGTGAGTGCATATTCCTGGCTCACTTTTGCGATCTGCTCATCCTTATTCCAGCTGTTCATCTGCTGCTTAATCCCCTTCTTTACTGGGGAAGGTGCGGGATTACTTTCTTTTTCGGGGAAGACTGATTTGTTGGTTTTCCTATCTCTTCCGTGTCTTTAGTAATGACGACCTCCTCAGAATCGGAGTCATCTGAGCTATCCAAATCGCTTAGTGGGGCCTTCTCTTCTGCTGTTGATGAGGTAGTGACCGAAGCAGCAGGTTCCAAAATTGTTGCAATAGCCTCTTGTAGTGCTGCGTCAAGATCGACTGTTTCTTCGTTGAAGAAGGGTGCGATCACTTTGCCGATATCTGATGTTATATAATTGTTTGCCTTTTTGAGCGGACAATCGGCGTGGGCGATGTAAAAATTCCTCATGCTCCTTGCCTTTCAAAAATTTCAGGCAATTTGTACAGCCGGAAATAACGGCTCTTTCCTCGTGGAAGTGAGGCGTATTCTTATACTTATTAATGTGGCGTTTGAATTCGCCACCCCTCTTTATTTCTCCGCAAGAACCCTTTTTAAATAAAAATTTTGAGTTGCCTCCCATTTTGTAACTTATGTATCTGTAAAGGAAGGATGAAATAGAATTACTAACAGGCGACATTGGCAGTCATTCTTATAATCATACAGCTAAATTGTCAGATTGGTGGAAAGTGTCGAACCTTTGAATCCGTTACAGGCATTACTCAGAGGGGATCTTATCCCAACTCCAAGGCCTCGGCCCACAAATCCAACCTCCCGCGGACAGAGCGTGCGTCATATCACTGTGTTGGTATCCGGACCCCGATTTTGACATGAAAATCAGTGGATTGTTTACAAAGGTTGCAAATTCCAAGCCGAAGCTTGCCTCCCACCACTTTATAAATGTCTTAGTTGAATTCAGAAGGTTTGAAAACCCCGAAAATTGACAAAAAATAGCGAATTTAAATTTTTCAATTTTTTAGCACTACTTATGAAATTTTATAAGTAGTCTATCAATAGGGCAGGTCAATAGCGACCGAACCTTTTTTGAATCAAGTCAAACGGACATGTAGAAGCAAAGTTACAAGCCTTTAAAGTTTTGGAGTCTTTTATGGCCTGGAGACGAAGGCCATCTCCTGGCTAAGCTCTAAGTCTGACGCCTTAGCTGATATCAGCAATGAAATTTTCTAAGTCGGTTTCTTACAGAAACTCGGGATTTGGAATGTCCGAAGCTATCATCGGAGCTCAGAGAGACGACTTACCGTTGACAATCTCTCGTATTAATGACAAGTCTCTCTCGGTTCCCAGCTTATATAGTGTGTGGCGATCAGCTGATGACGTAATACCCATCATCCAAACACTAAAAAACCCGTCTATCTCCGGTTCTAGTGCTCCGATTGAGCTGGAAATACACCATTTCCATGTAGAATTTGACGCCGAATCCGAATCTGCCCTCCGTTTTCCCATCCGATGCTTCGTTTTGGCTCTACAGTAGGCAGCCATCGCAAAAATTCTAACTCGTTTTTCCGAAAAATGTTGAACATTTTTCTCGCCGATTGACTTGAAACTCTCCGATTGACATGAAACTCACCATACAGATAAAGAATTTCACGCTGATTCCAAATCTGAAATCCGTTTTCCAATCCGATGCTTCGTTTTGAAGCTAGAGCCCAAAACGTCCCAAATTCTAACTCTGTCGTTTTTCGCCAATGTCCCAAAATCTTAAATGGCGTCTCACATCTAAACGAAGACAGATAGGAACAAGCCGATTCTTTCACTGAATTTGTCTCACTCTTAGCTTTCAAACGAGCTATCGCACGACAAAATCCGTCCACTGGAAGCCAAAATCGAAGCAAGCTGTCCAGAGGGGGGGGGATCGACGTCAGTGAAAATTTTTTCTCTCCGATTGACTTGAAACTCACCCTACCGATGCAGAATTTCACGCTGATTCCAAATCTGAAATCCGTTTTCCAATCCGATGCTTCGTTTTGAAGCTAGAGCCCAAAACGTCCCAAATTCTAACTCGGTCGTTTTTCGCCAATGTCCCAAAATCTTAAATGGCGTCTCACATCTAAACGAAGACAGATAGGAACAAGCCGATTCTTTCACTGAATTTGTCTCACTCTTAGCTTTCAAACGAGCTATCGCACGACAAAATCCGTCCACTGGAAGCCAAAATCGAAGCAAGCTGTCCAGAGGGGGGGGGATCGACGTCAGTGAAAATTTTTTCTCTCCGATTGACTTGAAACTCACCCTACCGATGCAGAATTTCACGCTGATTCCAAATCTGAAATCCGTTTTCCAATCCGATGCTTCGTTTTGAAGCTAGAGCCCAAAACGTCCCAAATTCTAACTCGGTCGTTTTTCGCCAATGTCCCAAAATCTTAAATGGCGTCTCACATCTAAACGAAGACAGATAGGAACAAGCCGATTCTTTCACTGAATTTGTCTCACTCTTAGCTTTCAAACGAGCTATCGCACGACAAAATCCGTCCACTGGAAGCCAAAATCGAAGCAAGCTGTCCAGAGGGGGGGGGGAACGTCAGCGAAAATTTTTCTCTCCGATTGACTTGAAACTCACCCTACCGATGCAGAATTTCACGCTGATTCCAAATCTGAAATCCGTTTTCCAATCCGATGCTTCGTTTTGAAGCTAGAGCCCAAAACGTCCCAAATTCTAACTCTGTCGTTTTTCGCCAATGTCCCAAAATCTTAAATGGCGTCTCACATCTAAACGAAGACAGATAGGAACAAGCCGATTCTTTCACTGAATTTGTCTCACTCTTAGCTTTCAAACGAGCTATCGCACGACAAAATCCGTCCACTGGAAGCCAAAATCGAAGCAAGCTGTCCAGAGGGGGGGGGACGTCAGTGAAAATTTTTTCTCTCCGATTGACTTGAAACTCACCCTACCGATGCAGAATTTCACGCTGAATCCGAATCCGGCCTCCGTTTTCTCATCCGATGCTTCGTTTGGGCGCTACACACCAAAACGTCCCAAATTCTAACTCTGTTAAAATTTTGAAGAAAAATTTTTTCTCACCGATTGCCTTGAAACTCACCCTACCGATGCAGAATTTCACGCTGAACACGAATCCGACCTCCGTTTTCTCATCCGACCACTCCTTCCACTCGAAACAACCCATTTTACAACCCAACATTCAGCAGATTGCACCAAAAACATCACACACTATAGCCTCAAGACTAATCCTGGCGGTCGCCCAAGTCCACCACGACACTCTATCGTTCCAGAGGGGGGGGGACTCAGACCCGAAGCACCACGGCGGCCGACCACGACACTCTGCCGTTCCAGAGGGGGGGGGACTCAGCGATGGCGGCCATCTTGCGCTATCTGGTGTTTGTCACTTCCTTACTACTATTTCCGTATCTTCGAATTCTCAATTTGACTTGTTATCTTGTGTGAAATTGTTCTTCGAATCGCACAAGCATGAATCCATATTCCCACAATTATCCACTGATGATTTGGGTGAATTGCTGCTTTTGTCATCTGAAGACATTTATATCTTCAACTCAAAACTTTTTCAGCTGACTACTGGGATCGCTATGTGTAATAATGCTGCGCCGGCATTATCCTCAATCTTCATGTCATTTGTTGAAGGACTGATAACTCGAAACAACGGTATTTTCTTGTGGACTCGCTACGTTGATGACATTTTTGTCGTGTTTGATCCTGAGGTTGATTTGGTGAGGATAGCAAATGAAGCGCGTCCAAGTATTTCCTTCACATTTGAGGAAGCAAGTAATCAGACTCTACCGTTTTTGGATACATTCGTCGAGTGGTGTGAGGTGGCTCGTGAATTCAAATTTCGTTATACGTGAAACCCATCCACAGCCAAACGTGTTTGCCGTTTTCACCCCATGTTCCAAGTAATCGCAAGCGGGAACTCCTTATCGGAGAGAATTGGAGGACAATCCGAAATTCCTGTGAATCTCAAGTACCCCAATCAAAATCAGCATTGAGACCGATTTGCAGCTAATGGATATCCTCGGAATTGGGTCGAAAATTATTTTGCTCAAGTACCTCCGGTCAAAGCAAAGAAAGCTGACCCACTCACGCACCTGAAACTCCCACATATCTCAATGAGAAAGTCAAACGGCAGGTATCGAAATTATCTAAAAAATGTGATCCTGACAACAATATACGGGTGATTTATCAAACGGAAAGACCTTGAAGCCATCGATGAAGGAAGAAACCTGAACGACCAAAATGCAAAAGAGACTGTTTGGCATGCCAGATTGCATCCAGAAGTGGACAATGTTACCGCAAATTTGTCATTTATGAAGTAACCTGTCAACTATGTCGGAAAAAATATATTGGCCAAACAGAAAGAACAATAAAGTCGAGAATCAAAGAACATCTCAAATCTCCTTCTTCTGCTGTGTATCAGCATTTCACCAATGAACATCAGTCATTCGTGGAAGAGAATATCAGCTGGAGAATCCTGCACACCGAACGTAATCATTTTCTAAGGCGTGCACGTGAATCAATTTACATTTAAAGAAATAGTACTTCTTTAATGAATAATTGTATTGGTGAGACACTGCTGCATTTCATTTAAGAGTAATGTGTTTTTTACGGCTTATTTTAAGCATAGTCTGCATTCTATGTTGTGTTCTTCACACCAGCCCGGTGTGCGCGTCCTGCATCTGTGTCATCTGTAAATAGTTCTCATTCTTCATTGACTTTCACGTTCTGTTTTGCATGCATTCAGTCTGCAATTGACCCTTGACGAATAAAGCCGAAATATCGGGGTTTTTCAAATTAAAGAATAATTCCTGCGAAGGCAGTGGCAATCAAAAAAAAATTCCTGCGAAGCCAGTGGCAATCAAATTTTTTTTCAATTACATCATCGTGCTTCAGAATTCTTCGACAAATTAAATCCATTCGTCGCTCTATAACGCGCTCTCTGACAATTCATCTTGTGACTTCGCTCGTCTTTCCAAGACTTGAGTGCTGCATTTCAATTCTTTGTGGTCTGCCGCCTTCAAGCGGTGAAAAATGCCTCAGCTCGCCTGGTTTTCGGTCTCCCTCGACGCTCATATGACACCAGCACTGAAAAACTTGAGATGTCTATCAATAAGATCCCCAATCGATGTCTCGTCACCCTAGCATTCAGATGCACACATGGTATTTATCCTGAATACCTCAGTGAGGCTTGTTTCTGTCAACTCACTTGCACATCGTCCTCGACTCAGATGCAGTTCTACGAACTCATTTGTTGTGCCAAAAATACGTCTAATAGGCTCTAATAGGTCGCCTTTAGTCTCTTCTCCGTAAAAGCCTCACAAGCGTGGAAAAACCTTTCGTCTTCCGCCACCTTTCAAAGAACTCTAAGTCTATTCAAAGTCGCTGCTAGAGACTCTTTTCTCACGTGAATGACTGCAACGATTTTTTTCTTTTTTTAACGTTTTACGATTTTTACAACCTATTGTTGTGCAAAGGCCTTGAAATTTTGTAAAAACACATGCATTTTATAATAAAATTCGTTATTCAAATTTTGACACAAATATCATGATATCTTCCAATGCCATTAGAAATTGCTCGCAGATATTTTCATGGACAGCATTCTCGTGTTGCATAAACTGAAGTAAAATTATTTCCTTAACGAACCATCCAACCTGTTATTTTGGCGGAACACCTCAATTGTCGTGGAATGATGCAAATGAAACATTTAAATTTTATCATGTCATTCAATTGAATAAGTTTGCTATCTATAAAACTTTCCATTGTCATGGGAAGACAAAAATAGCGTCGTTTTGGGTTTCCTGAAATTAACCTGATTTTTATCACAATATCGGAGTGCTTTGAGGACATTGAAAGGATTACGCGATAACTGATGTTATCAGGGTAGTTTTTACATCGATATACAGCACACTGGATTCTATGTAGCAGCATTTTTTTTGCAGGTAAGCCAACAAAATTTTCAAAACATCAGATATACAATTTCATTCATTTGAAAAATTCTTCTCTCTATAACGCTCAAGTATGGACAGTAAATGACGCACCAGAGCCCTTCTTTGCAACTATGTAGGCCTATTCCTGATTATTTACTATTAAGCACATTTAACTTTTGAAGAAATTAGAGTTTTCAATTGTCATAAAATGACGAAAATAAAGTCATGAAATGACGTTTTCGGCTTTCTATAATTAATTTGAGTTTTTATGACACATTCGTTATATCATAAAAATATTGAAGTGATTATATGACAACTGATATTATCAGCTCAACGCTTGTATGCATCATCTGGATTCATAACGGATGCATGCGCTTTGCATACGCATAGACCTATAACCATATATGAAGTTAAAAAGAATGAAAATATAGAATCGATGCCAAACTGAGCATTCAGACAAAATATCAAAAATGCAAGCTCTGTGCCTATCTTCGATATAATTCCTCATCAAAAGAAGAGAAACCCGAATCAATTTATCAGGTGCAATAACAATCGATGTACTGCCTATACTGCCCAATACTGCCCAGTGACCCATATATGGGTCAGGCTGGGTCTCACTTTATTGCTGATTTTTGAGTTAAATATAATATGTTTTGGGTTGAAGCCTGTAAAACTGAAATTAAAGGGTGTATGAATTTCAAAATATCACGAGATAGTTGTCTATGCATCAATTAACCTATATACAAAGAAATCATAATTATCGCAGGGTTAAATTAATTCCGGCAGAAATGGGTTTTAATCGCTGTTTTCATGATATTTGTCACTGAAAGAGCGTATTTTCTTTGATATTGAAGAGCCGATCAACTCGGAAGATTCGGTCAATAGTGTTCCTACTGGCTCGTACCGGATCGGCTCATGGGCATGAGCCGGGATCCGATGCATGCGTGATCTGAGAGATGATGATGGGTAGTGATCCGGTAAATGATCCGAGATCCGGTGTGATCCGGTAATGAAATGTATCCCTACAATTGTTCAATGATTACAATCAAGTGCCCTAACTTATATTTTGCAGTCAAAAGTACCATATTAATCTTCCACCTGAAAAGGAACACTTCATTGCAAAGTTATAAGGGCTTATATAGAGCATAATCTGCAAAACTAATAATCGTGAAAGATTGACTCTTATTTGAGGAACCCTAGTCTAGGCCTACTAGAAAGATAAGTATGCATTTATGAGACAAGAGATGGTTTACATTACATGATACTAGCATATGATCAACAGAAATTAGTAGTAATTAGTAATAATTCTTATGTTCAATATGTAGACCTATTCGTAATTTCAAGTAAGCAAATATTTTCGGTCACTATACGCAATAAATAAGCACTGACATCTTCAGAATCCGGGATCCATGCAGACTAAGTTGTCAAAAGCATAATTGTAGTGCATGGACTGATCAGAATAATAAGTTAAACAAAGAATAATATGTGATTTTCCTCTTTAGAATGAGTACTTGAAAGTTTTGAAGATACTTGTAGACAGATATATTTAAATGAACATAATACTAAATTCAATTTAATACATTAAAAACGTAGCTACAACTGCGAGTTACTATGGATGAGAAAGAGGACCCCCACACCGATGCAATCTAGCTCTCTAATGCCTTCGTTAAAGTTTTAAATCATTTTATATATTAGCCATTCTGTAATAAAAACTCCTTCAGGTGCTTTTCAATGAATCTTTTAATAAGGTAGCCAGAATTTTCGCCTTATGGCTTTCTCAATGGCAGATAGAGTGAGAAAACAATTCCAATGCAGAGCATCGTGAATAATGATCAATCATTGACCATCAAACAAACAACAAATGGCATCTTAAAATCTTAAATACAAAGATAACTGGTTACTATTAATTAATGCACCTGAGTAATACTGGAAAAGATAATAAAATATATAAAGATTAAAATCAATTCACATAGAAAAATGGGATAGGTACATGTCACTAAAGGTATACAAATAAGGCAAAATTCAAGTCACTACTAATGAATATCGGATCGGCTCATGCCCATGATCGGGAGCCGATCCGATAGCAGTTATCGGATCATGAGCCGAATCATCGGATTATTCGAACAATCTTGTTGCGAAATAAATGACACAAGTTTTCTCTATAGCAATACTGATTGGCCGTGGATTGGTTGTATGAAGTAATGACATTTCAATATGACTTGATATGGCCGATAGCATGGGTTTTGTACAAGACCATCATCATTTAAAAAATTGAAATTATCTGTACTGCTCAGATTCTGGCACAAAGATTGTGTAGGACAAAATTAATGTTTCGATTCGGTGCTAGACTGTAAGTACGGGACGAACTAATCAGTCACCCACTGTAAAGAAAATGCAACTAAACTCCTGCATTAGATGAGTCTGAAAGGCAAGACTTGCTATCCTGCGCAAAATGTCAATTGCAAGCTACGTAGGTCTGCAGATACTCGCATAAATGTTTAATCTGTTTGCTAAAGTACGGATGCTTCTTATGATTTAAAACCTTGATCACACTGCACATTTACTGTGCCCTATGCATGTGAGCTTAAGATGTGCGGACACATAATGCACCCAAGTTAGCCAACCGACATGTAATAGGCCTGGGCATAGGCTAAATGAAGATAGTACGTTATGCATATTATATTGAAAAATCTATTGATAATTTCACTGCATCAATTTGTAGGGTGACTGAGTAAAACGCGTGCGATGATATTTTAGGACTTTCTTTACAGTGCTGTTATCAAAAGTATGATTTTTGTTTAGCAAGGAATCTTTGTTATGGGTCAATAAGAAATTTCCATTTTGAAAGTAAAGAATTTCTGTGTTTGTGAACTTGTGATTGCGAACCATATTATTCCAACTTTTCAAACTTAATTTGATGCTATCACAATGTTTTCTTTTCTCTTGATTTACCGGTACTAAGTTTTTATTGAACTGACCCTGAATGAAATCAGCACTATGACAATAAATCAGCAGAGACAATGTCAGCATATGAGGAATTCGCAAAATTTCATTTCCCAATTGGCTGTTATATTTTCCAATCATCCGAAACTCGCTCGAATAAATTTGAGCTGATGAGAAGGAAAGCAACAAGACAACGGACAACGAGATTTTCGCGATTCAAAGTTGTAAGCATCTCCACTTATTTCTGACTGTAAATTTCCAAAAGTCTAAAAGTGATAACCTCATTTAATGCCGAAGTCAGTTGACCCTCGCCCCATTGGGGGGCATAACGTATACTGGTTCTGTAGCAAAATCAGTTTTTATGTCTGAGGGAGATTTTGATACTTCAGAGTCCAACAAAAAACAGAAGAATGCACGGGTGATAATAATTTTTCGTGCTTCATGTGTATATTGTCGAGACAGTATTATATTTGAATAAATAAATAGTAGAACATTTCATTGCCTGATGTAAAAGCTGATTTTGTTTTTATGTCGGACGGACCAGATAGAAATTGCAGTTTTAAAATATTCCACTTGATTGCAATTTCTATCTAAAGTGTAATATTTCAGGGAAAAAGTTAAATTGAATCTGAAACTTGGTGATATCAGGTATTATATCAGACTCATTTGATGTCTTAAAGACATGATGTTCTTCTACTACAGGTGTCGAACACATCGAAGATAACTATATCGGACATACATGTTGCAATGAAAAAATGAAGTTTCAATTTTTTTGAATTTCTATCAGGTTCTAACATTAAGAATATTCATTTCTTCATCAAAAAGCATGCTATTTTTCTCTTGAATGGCATTAGTGGTGATAAAATTTGCAATTATTGAATCATGCACGTCCGACATATTAACTGTAAAATATCATTTAAATTGGTAAGCTTCTAATTCTACAGCGACAATCTCATTTAATCTAATTAGCAAGAATCTGACTTGAACATTAATAGAAATTGCGGATGGCTATGGTACACAATAAGCATTTGGTGTATTTATTACGACTATAACAGTATTTATTAAAAATCGAAATATGCTTTTATTTTCAAGTTTAGTATACAGCAGTTGCAGGCTAATATGCAGATTTTGAAATTTCAATTTTAGATAATGTAAGATTTATCATTTTATGCAATATGGAACAGATAGAATACTCATGTATTAATGATTTCTACATCCATTTAGCCAATAATGTCCGTCAAAAATAAGTTCGATATATCTAAAGCGCTAAAGACGTATCGCCCGTGATGTTTTCTGCACATTTGAAATTGGAAAATATAGAATTCCGCAAAATACGTCCATGATCTGCAAAAACACACTTCGTGGCACCAACAGTTTACAATGGTCTCACAGTAACCAGTTACTGCCAATTTCGATGATAAGGTACGTACATGTACCCAAGTCATTAGATTCTGCGTGAGAATCGAAATGTCCACATGGTTCTACTATGGACAACTGGCCGCCGTGGATACTTGGCCACAGTCAATTGGTATGAGAGAGTAATCGTGTAGCGTTCCATTGTCACTCTGCCGTGGCTTTTCAGCAGCGCTGGTCTGATGTAGATGCCCATGTCTTGTCTGCATAGCGTTGATATGATTTAGATTACAATTTCAAATATTTCCCATCAACTGCGAGCAACTCTAAAGCCGCATGAAGAGGAGCTCAGCTACTGACCAGATGTGTCATTAGTCTTGTGTAAATCTATTATGAATATCCAAACTAAAAAGTTCGAAAGAGATAGCTAAAACATTCATATGGCAGGAATACCGTGTGGAGAATTGGCAACCAATTGACTGAGTCTTCACTTACCCTCAGTCGTAACATTTAATTCTTTATGTGCACATCCTGTGTAAAATAGTGTGGAGAATTGGCAACCAATTGACTGAGTCTTCACTTACCCTCAGTCGTAACATTTAATTCTTTATGTGCACATCCTGTGTAAAATAGTTCAATTTCTGAGTCTACGAAACTTTCAAATATAAGCTTCGAACTATGATAAAAAGCATTCTGATATAGATTGATAATGCTTAGGTTTATTCTTGCTCATGAGGCCTATGACAATTTCTCATGATATGATTAGGCTATAGCTCCTGTAACTAAATACATGTAGTGCTTGTATATTTATTACTATATTACTGGCTCCTCTTGGATATTAGAGATTCCAAGTAAATGGAAAGGACAACATTTTCGATTCGATAATGCATATAGAATGCGGAAGAAATAAGAACACTCAAGTTTTGAATAATTGGTTGTGATAGCATTTGCAATGATCAACGTACATTAACATATGGGCCTATTATGTTTCTCAAAATAAGTTCCCTAAAATCCCTTGAAGTTATTTTCAATAAAACAAATTCAACAATAAAAAATTCAATAACCGGCTTCTTCTATCTTTACGGGTAATAACAGAGTTTTCTAAAACAGTGCTCAATCCACACAAGATTGGCCAAGTCTATCCAGTGGTGGCCAAGTCTCCACACATAGATGTCACACACGCAATTATCAACATCTTTGTAGGCCATAGCTATCGTAGTCACTTGGAATCAAAATCATTTCTCGTAATGTTCTGGTATAACAGTATCTCAAGTTCTAAGTCGATACGACAATTGGTTTTTGATAAAAATAAAAGAGTGAGCTTTAAGTTTGGGTTGGCTAAATCTCTCCGCCCTCTCCTATAGTCAGTTTTATGCAAGTGTGAGCAGTGACTCGAGACTTGGCACTACGTAGCTTCTGAGACAATGGGATAACAGCTTTTAGAAACTTGGCGGTGCAAGTGCGACTGCATGTTAATTGCAATAAATATACTAAATTGAGTATGCTCGAAGTAGACTAACATTACAGTCATCAAGAAGTCGAGGCTAAGATCTTAATTCAAAAATTATGAACACTTGTTGACGATGACTGCATCTGTCAATAGACCTATGAATCTGAATGACAGAATAGTTTCAGCTTTCCTTTGTAACAATCTCAGAAACTTCATGAAGAGCTTCCTGTGTTGATCATTCAACTCAATGAACGATGAATGATGCAGTAAAAGCTGAAATTAGAAATTAAAGGTTTTTATGTCGGGACGGACACGAGATATAAATTTGTCCTATGTGTATCTTCATACAATACAAATTTCGATATCTTTTTGAATTATTATCACAGCATCTACATATATTTGATAGTTTGAAAACATATTTTATTTATTTGATCGCAAATGAGCATGTTGTGAAACTCTATCGTTAGCACATATTCTTTAATTGATTATATACTATTGATCAGCATGTTTACGTAATGTAAAATTGAGTTTAATACTTTACTATACTTATTAGATGATGCGTCAGATACATATAATGACTGACAATCATCGCGAACGTTTCATACTTAGCTAATGCTTCAGCAAAGTCTAATTAGTGAATGTCCGTCCGACATAAAAAAGAGCAGGAAATCATAGCAACTTCAAGCTGTCATCGGAAAAGGGAAGTTGTGAAGCCTAATTAATTATATTTGTGTTAATATACCGCATGAATGAATCAATGAATGCATGAATGAACTAATTATGCTGCTTTAGTATTGCTGTTATTTCTGAATGTATATTTCCAAAACTGATGAACTCATTTAATGCCGTACTCAGTCAAGCAATGTCGTTCTTTCAAATTGAACTGTATAGATCAAGACATGTGCAAACATTAATCCAACATCTTCCCAAATAAACCGCCAAAACATTGCTATTCTGTTAAAACAAATTGAATGTATTTGTGAAAAGGTGCATTTTTATCGTTCGTCTTTCTTTGCCAACATATGCGCAGTTTATTTGAAATGTGATAATGACAAAGTTCTTCCTATAGTGAAGCATAAATGTTATCTATTTTTGGGTTATATTCAAACAGCATTTTGTAACTCATATTCAGCTTGCTGCAAGCTGATGCGGAAAGCACTGTAGTGGGTCAACGCGTGCTAAATGAATAATGCAAGATTATTTATTGAAGCAATGTATAATAAAAAATGTCTAGGTTTTTGTTTTAAAAATTTTTATCATTCCACTAATGCATAATAGACAGTTTCAACAAATCAGATAGCCAATGCCAAATACTAATCAAAATTGGATGAATTAGTATCTAGGGATTGCTTGATCATTTATATTCTCTTATATGAGAAAATAATAAAGGAAGACTTAATATTTCTTATACAAATGTTCCAAAAATGTAAAAAATATTGCTTCTTTTCTCAAATCTGTAAACAGACAAGATTACTAAACACCAACTACTGATTCCGAGACTGTGCATTCCAATCAATGCCATCACTAGATGCATGAAAGCGGCTGCTTTTGAAATGAAGATTTGATTGTCTGTTACGCGCTGCTTTAGGCAAGGTTTGCAAAGCAATCAGGATTTTGGAATTTTGTCAATCGAATTGCTGTAGATTCCCCTTGGGTCATCTACATGTACATATAATCTGATAAATCAAGAAAATAAACATGAAGCTTCTCATGTTAATCATTTATTATTTACTATTCAAGAAATACAAATTCATTGCAAAGTCATCGACTTTTATCATGTCCATTCACATATATTTATGAGATGATGATTTTTTGAATCTCATCATGTACGAGTATAATGATGCCGTGGGTGGGAGGGATTTTGCCACATATTGAGGGAATACCATATAATTTCACGAATAATACACCGGTGAGCAGTCGGTGAACACATCGCAATGAATTTTCGAGTTGACAAATCTATAAAATCATGATCAGACATAAAATGCAAATCATAATTAGAAACTACCGTTCATGCCACCATGGTACATAATATACCACATAATGTACTACTGATGGTGGACCGAGAATGCCACTAGTAAGAGTATCTCCTTCTGGTCATATTTGCATGCTGCAAAGTAAACGGAACGAAGTTGTTGATTCAATTCTTGTTCAATGCGCTTAAACAACTTTTCACAGCTGTGATTAGCAGCATGATACAAATCAGGAGTTCATGATGCGAATGACTCTTTTCTCAAGTCTCGCAAACTGATTCTGCACGATTCAAATTTCGAATGATATACATGCGCTTAGATGCTTTAGCAGTAATGTCTGCAACATGAGCATTCCACTTGAGGAGAAGAATCACACCTTGGAGCTTCAATTCATTAACTTCTGTCAAAGGACAACCATCAGAAGAAAACACTGTCAGGGGAACTAAACTTTTCTTTGCCACAATATTCATTGTCACGCACTTTGAAATATTCAAAAGTGATTTCTTTAGTGAAGCCCAAACGACGCAATAATTCATTGTGCTTGTAAATTATCGCCCACAGCATGTCGAAAATATGGATAAATGGCTAGGCTATATCAATCACCCAGTCAAAGCGCACTGAAGTTTTACTTAAGTTTTTGAATGTTAGTAAAACTAACTCTCAAAAACTAGAGTTTTACTTTAGTATTTGACGGCAAGTATTACTACCACAGAAAACTGAAGTTTTACTCTAGTTTCTTCCATTAAAAATTACTTAGTATATTCGAAGTTCAGAAACTACAGTTTTACTTCAGTTCCCTGCATTAGAAATAACTTTAGTATTCTCCTAGTGCAGAAACTGCAATTTTACTTCAGTTTCCTACGTTAGAAATAACTAAGTATTTTCCTAGTGTAGAAACTGCAGTTTTACTTCAGTTTCCTTCGTTAAAAATAACCTATATAATATAAGTTAATAAGTTACTCGCAAAAACGAGGTATTTTCCGAGTTGTGAATTGCGAAGTGAATATAAAAAGAAATATGCTTGAAGAAATTGCAACGTACACTGAACGAAACAAGGTAAAAAGATACCATGTAATAAGTATTTTTCAGTTTCGCGTCGTTTTTAACTGGCATCAATTCTAACTTCTAATTCTAATTGAATTGAGATAATAATAAACTATATGAATGGGCTCTAATTCTGAAGATCAATGAGAAGTAGATCAAAGAAGAGATCAAAACATTTCCCGAATTCGATGATATTAGTCAGCCTCCGATCTCTGAAACAGCAGGCAATTGACCACTTGACATCAAAGGCCGTAGATATTTGATCACACTGTCTTCGGGGATCCAGCTGAGGTGTCTGTCCTAATAGCGCTATGTTATGGACCCCGGGAAGGTCCGCCCGGCACGCAATCAGATCCGTCAAGTCTTTGTGCTTAAAGACCTTCATGCATTCATGCATTTGTCGAGGATCACAAGTCAAAGGAGCAAAGTCGAGGATCACATTAGGGGTAAGGTCCAGCCCCGCTTTAGAAGCGCTGTTTGAAAAATGGACTAGTGGGAAGGTCCTCCACACCGATCTCGTCAAGTTTGGCTCTAAAATGTAGTCCTAGGATAGTCAAAAGTTTGACGCGCCTTGAACGTTTAATGTCTGCCGGTGGGAACGCACCACCTGTCCTCTTAAGGACAAACCTTATGTCTTATTAACTGTAAGTTTATTAAAATTATGAAACATTTAGACGTCGTTATGGGAATGTCCCAGCTTCAACTACTTCAAGTATATATACAATTAATTAAGTTTTGATAATTGATTTGACACATTTTGAGTGACTTTGAAGTTGACAGGATCAGCATGTAATTTGATACAGAAATATTAATAATCTCATCTCATGTCAATCATTATATATTATGATTCCCTGGATTAGCTAAATTGTTATTGTAATCAGTATAAAGTATCAACAGAGTTTATTTAAACACAGGTCCACCTTTGTCATGAATAGATTGAAAAATACTTGTGCAACCAAACCCACACGAATAGACAAAGGTGTTTGCAAACAGAAGATCGAATCCTCACTTCAGCAATACGTTGCGTCGATTATATAGTACATACTCCAAATAAACATTTCATCATATCATAAGTTGGCATTGTTTGAGTGCTGGTTTCGAAGATTTCTGTCAAAGCACGATTCCAAGCTGGCGTGCGAAGTAACTACCTCAGTTGTCACGAAGCATAGTAACCCGGCCACAAAACGACACATGCTTGCCTGATAGGATGTATACATTCGTTTGAATAAATAAACATCATACTTACATCTCACTTCATTTATTGGAAAAGCAATTAAGACAAGAAGTAAAACGTTAAATGTTCAAAATCAAGGAGTGGAGGAATTGCAATGAACAGCTGCAAAACATCTGTTACGCAAATTAATAACTCAACATCCCTAATGAAAACAGCAATCATTATTGTGTCTTTCCATTTCATCCTGATTTCATTCTACTGAATAGTGATGCAAAAGTGAACGATTGGAAATACCTTAACGTGTTCATATTTTGTTACTCCACCTTGCCGGATGGAGCTCTCATCATGGTCTTGAGGAAGCCTCATATCGCCAGTCGCCGAGATGAATAGGATTCAATCGCAAAAGACAAAGATGGATTTTCTGTGCTTCAAGTATTTTCAAACACACATTTCACAATTCATGAGTCTGTGTGTATCAAGAATCGAAGAAATCAAGGAATCAACGTCGCGGTGAAATTTGAAGGTGAGAATTCTGCAATATGAATTTCTAAACATAATTTGTGTGTGTCCGATTTATTGAGTAAATTTTAAGCATAAATCGAGGCAAAATCTCGAGAAAGTTGAAGCAAAACACTGTACTTGCCGCTTTTAGCACTCATTTGTAAGCTACCACATGCGATTGTTTCCAATCCCTGAACTGCTACCGCTGCAGACCAATGTTGGTTATCTAAAGATAAATACCTGCAATGCTGCGCATCCATAAACCCATGCCCGATGAAACGCGATATAGATTGTTATTCGATATAAAAATATGATCATTTCAGTATGGGCATTTAGAAGCGATTAAAGCAGATAACAAAACTGTAAAAGTTAATTGATTTGATAGTTTACTTTTATTAACAATTTTGTCGCTTGGAATTTTGTCAAAAAATGTGCACGCATGTGAATGTAATTAAACATAAGTTTAAGAGCACGGAAAAATATAATAGAATACGTTTTAGGAAATGTGACATTGAGTTTGTTTGTTCATATCAACATTATTTGAAATATTTCGAAGGTTCTGTCACATTAGACTCATTTTAAGGTATAGGCCTAGTGAACTTTTATTGATTAAAATTTTGATCAGAATGGAATTTTCAACGAGCGTCGAGCAGTTCATTTTGCGATGTTGTACAAGAAAAGTAGACTACATTGATTGCAACTAATTTGCTTTGAAATGATAGGCTAAATTTAGGAATATTTCATAATAAAAAATCATCTTGCAGACTTTCACTTCTACTGAAACAGTATACGGAGAAAACATACAATAGGCCTAGCGATGAAATGCCTTCTCTTATTCACCTTTAATTTCAATTTATTCACCTTTAAAAGCAATTGTATGAAGATAGGCCTACCATAAATTGAACACATAGAATATTAGATAACACCTTTTTCACAATTTATCAATTCTCCCAACAATTGTATCATTATGACTCGAAATGAATCAAAACCCATTTTGTACGTCTGAGTATAAAGATGCATCATGGAAAAAGCGATAGTTAAAATCATGGGGTTGCTTTTGGGGAGGAGGTAGGCCTACTTCAGAAATATATCGAAGCAAGTTAAAAACGTTTTTATATCTACAAATGAATGTAGAATGAGGGATGGACTAAGAAATGAATGACGGGGAAAAGTCGAATTTAAGAAATATTGACGATTACCTCTGAATAATAGGCTGGATTTTTGTAATTGGTTACTCGAAATATTCATGAATAATAGTTGCATGATCATTACATATGTTGCAAATCACACACATAAATATCAGTTACATCAATTGACATCAATCAATGATTAATACTCCAATACTTCCTAATCAATTTGAATACTGAATTGATATTCCATCAATTACAAAGTCACAGATAGAATACCTTGAAAATGTTTCACGACTGTGTTAATGAAAAAACTAAAATATGGTACAGAATCCGATATTTCGGCTTAGACGAGGAATCAAGTTAGGCCTATGGATTGGCACATCAATGCATTAATAATTGGTGAATGCTGTCCACTTCACGTCTGATTGGCTATCATATAGCTATGTAGACTAAAGTGCATAATGCGACAACTGAATTTACAAATCTGTCTCTGAGCCAATTGCGTTCCATGCTCAAAAAATGTAGACAGCGGATTGTGACTTGAAACATTGTTCTAAAATTCGTGAACGAATAGTGCGACAAGATTCACTAAATTGGTAGCCACAGAGATTAAGCAACATGTTCATCAACCATCAATCCTTTGCTGTGACAATCCATAACTTGATTCCTCGTAAAAGAATGAGCCGAAACGTAGGATTTTGCATTTTTACTTTTTCATTAATAAAAATCGTAATTAGTATTCTCTTTTTTTAGTTATTTCATAAGATCTGACGTCGATAGTAAAGTGACATTGTCGCTAAATTATCCAGCACCCCTTTCCCTACATCATATTTGCAAGTAGGCATATTTCTGTGGCTATTAAAAAGGGCTTCCAAGCATTGAGGATTCCAAAGATTAAATTCATTTCGACTTATCACCATCTTCATAAAATCACAATCAGTTCACAGAATTACAGGGTGGTCCATACATCGTATTTTAAAGAGTGATGCTTTCTAAAATTGACATTTTGTTGAGAAAGTTAATTTCTGATCTCGTCGCGTGTCATAATTTTGAAGTCAATTTAAAACGAAAAGAACCTTTGAGCCATTTACATATTAGTTATAAATATACTCAATAAGCATATAAAATCTCGAAAAATGCTCTTTCCATTGTTTCGGTTCCCTAAAAGTGTAGGCCTATCGTAATAGTTTGGAACTATCGTAGTAATTTCAGTAAAACAAAGCTGACAATTATGATTACAGTTCAAATTTTGTTTACAAGCTGACTGATAAGAGAGATATGAAAAATGAAAGTTGTAGCTTAAACAAACTAAAAAAAAACAACACAATTTCTGTCCGAAAAGACGTCGAAACTAAAATACTAAAAATATATGTTGCTAAAAATTTATAGTGCTATTTAAGTGCATGTGTCTTAATTAAAAGTAGGCCAATGCTAAAAATCGAATTCATTATGTCATGGCAGCATAACAAAATGAAAAAATTCGTCTTTAGCGATGAATAATAAATGATGATCAAATAATAATAATTTTTTGATGAATCTATACTTATTTATGCATGTAGGCCTTACTTAAAATACCACCAGGGACCACCGGTTTTTTGGAAATCATGTTAATGGGGGAATTTCCGCCGAATCGGAACACTGATACAGTCCCAGACATCCTACTCGCCTTACTTAATTAACATTAATCCGACAGTGCCTACTACTAATTACCTATTGACATTCATTATTAATTGTTCCCACAGAAAACGATGTGTCGCCGATCGCCCTTAAACGTAATGAAAGATATTAGCTAAACTTGAATATCCGAAAGTATAAGTGATAGTGGCATCCTCTTTCAAAATAGATAGGAATTTCAATTTCAAAGGAGCCCGTCAGTCGAGCCTTTGACTTTAATCACATTTTCCTCCATCCTGCTGAAATGGCTGGTCGACTTCAAGTTTGTACATGCAATCAAGTATCATGTCAGTCAAGTATAAATAATAATTTATTTGACACACTTTGAGTGGTAGAAGTGGCGCTGGATAAACATGTAAATTGATACTAGAATCATCTCAATTTCTCTGTTTATGTATTATATGATGAGCTGATTTATCAGGTTCATTTTATGTTATTGTCACCATATGCCCACTTGTCAATGCTTTTGCGCCCAAATAATCACGAATCTTTGCCAAACTGTGTAAATTATCTTACTCTACATTGCATAATCAAATATGACCATTATTGCACAATATGCGTATTGGCTGTGTTTTACTATCTGAACGTGCATGAACAAGAAGCGCATGATGTAGTTAATAGCCCATCCTGCAGCATATACACGTATGTAATAAGTATCTGCGTAGGATCAATGAACATAATTTAGCACATACGTAGGTCTAATGATGACTTGAAATACCAGGAATGCCACCAGACAGTAGTGGAACAAATACATGGTTTTTGTGACGTATATACATTAATGAAACAGTCAATTCCCTTTGCATTAAAATTGATCTTTCTTTTGTTTTTTGATTTCCCACTAATTCTGAACGAAACTGTTCAGTGACCTTTTTGTTTTGCAGATTTTTATCATATAACTTAATTTTTGTGTATTTTGGAACCAATTAATTTTTTTGCAAATGTTGTTGTAATTAATATCGTGATTTGATTTTATGCATTTGTGCAAAGACCTTTCCGTTTTTCTATATTGACTTTTTTCTTCTGGCGATATTGTTCTCAAGATGATAAGAGAATGCCATTTGATGGTAAAGTAACTCATATTTTGCGACGTTTCGGACGGTAACGACCTGTCCATTTTCAAGCTGTAAATAACAAAATGCTGCAAATGAGATTTGAAATCTCTAAACTATGCATTTAAGCAGCGAAGACAAAATGATTAGATCATGGACATCTTATTAACGAAAGCAAAATTATCAAACGTGCTGATATCAATAACATACATGAAGATATCGTCTGAGTCAATAGTTATAGCACATTCAGATGCCTAGTGAGTCCTTTATCCTTAACATTGAGTGATGGGCATCGTTCCTTTATCAAAATGGCCTCGGCGATTTGAAGGCTGTTGGTCTCTGGGAATCTTGTCAGTACTTCCATTCTATCTATAATCTGCTTCGGTTTGATGTTATGTTGTTCAATTGAGTGATTTTTGATGGATCCATTGTTTTCATGTTGCTTGCTCCTCACTTTTAGTTCATTTGTAGTGTAGCCAATATATTGAGCTCTATTACAAGAACTCTCTTGACAAGTGTATTGGTACACAACATTATTATCAGAGTTCAACTTATCTTCCTTGGTTTTTATTGCGTTGACCAGTTTGAAGTTTTTGTAGTAAATTCTCAAGTTTATTTGCCAATTTTCGATCCTTGGTTCAGTGCTGTCACTCACAATCTTGATTAAGCGTTTTTCTTCAATTTGATAATTTGACGTCAATTGACCTTTGTAATAAAAGACAATTTTGTTTTTTTCCATCTTCTTGTTTGTTCTTTTCATTCTTCAGATATGTATTCATAATTGTATTCAACTCTTTATCAAAATATGCCATTGAATAATTGCTATTTGTCAAAATTCTTTTGATTTTGGCAACTTCTTCGTGAAAAGCCTTCCAGGTTGAGCAAATGCGGAGCGCTCGATGAATGTAACTTTTTATTACTGAAATTTTGTATCGATGGGCAGTGAAATAGAAATAGAAATAGAATGTCTTCATTGCCTCACAGTGATGCGGTGAATGCATTACAGAAGTCAAATACAAAGTTAAGAAATAATAAAAGTTAAAGATGAACTGTTCACATAATCAGCAGTTACAAAATCTTACAAAGCTCTTTGCAAAACGAGACGATCTTGCAAAAGGCGCTTTTAGGACACATGAATTTCTTGGAGTTGATAGCCTGTCTTGAAACATAACACGTAAAGGGTGGTCGCTATGATTAGCAACAATCTGAAATAGTTGGATACAAGCCTTGTCAGCAACAGATATAATATCATTATATGTGAAAGATTTGAAATAATTTGCTGCCCTTGACTCAACTCGAAGAAGTTGCTTATGTAAATAGGAGGGCATATTACATATACACGGATAACAATATAAAAGTACCGATCTAATAAAAACAACGTAACACATATGTATAATCTTAGCCGAACAATTGGCGCGTTTTAAGTTACGTAATATATAAAATCGACGATAGCATTTCTTAACAATATCATTCACATGGGCATTCCACGTAAGATCGGATGAAAAGGTAACACCCAAAAGTTTCAGAGTCGAGACCGTTGACAAGGAAGAACCATCACTACTGACAACAGGTTGCAGAACAAGAGACTTCTTAGTGATGCAGTCCATAATTTTGCTTTTACTGCAGTTCAAATACAAACCAACTGAGTGGGACTAGGACTCTATATGACGCCATTCTTCTTGCAAGAAATTATCAGCTTCAGTCCGAACAAAATGAAGTATCGTCACATCATCGGCATATTTTATGCATTTAGAATTATCACAAACAGGTGAATATGAGTCCATTACCATTGCAAATAATATTGGTCCGACTATACTCCCTTGGGGGACACCGCTAGTAACAGGAGACCACTCGGAAAAGAAATCCTCAATACGAACACGTTGCTTACGCTCATGTAAAAAATTGAGAATGAAGCTGACAGCTTGTCTAGGTAATTTGAAAGATAAAAGTGAGTTTAGGATGGAATTATAACTCAACTTATCAAAAGCTTGTTTAAAGTCAATTGCTAACATTCGCACACCACCCGATTTACAGTCAAGAAATTGTAAAATATCATGATATATTAATGTTAATGCATGAAAGAAGTGAAGTCCAAGCAGTAGTTAGCAGCTGTGGATTTGCGATCGATAGAAAAGCTGAGAGAATTATTACGAGTGATGAAAACATCAAGAAAAGAAATTGAAGTACTTTCTTCAAGCTCATAAGTGAAATTCAAAACTGAACTTGACCTAAACTTCTTTATGATTTGGATCAAGTGAGCTTCATCTTTGACAATTATGAAAGTATCATCAACATATCGATAATAAGCGATTGGCTGTTCTTCTTTTGAAATTGATTGGAATATAATCGCTTATTATCGATATGTTGATGATACTTTCATAATTGTCAAAGATGAAGCTCACTTGATCCAAATCATAGAGAAGTTTAGCTTAAGTTCAGTTTTGAATTTCACTTATGAGCTTGAAGAAAGTACTTCAATTTCTTTTCTTGATGTTTTCATCACTCGTAATGATTCTCTCAGCTTTCTATCTATCGCAAATCCACAGCTGCTAACTACTGCTTGGACTTCACTTCTTTCACTGCCCATCGATACAAAGTTTCAGTAATAAAAAGTTACATTCATCGAGCGCTCCGCATTTGCTCAACCTGGAAGGCTTTTCACGAAGAAGTTGCCAAAATCAAAAGAATTTTGACAAATAGCAATTATCCAATGGTATATTTTGATAAAGAGTTGAATACAATTATGAATACATATCTGAAGAATGAAAAGAACAAACAAGAAGATGGAAAAAACAAAATTGTCTTTTATTACAAAGGTCAATTGACGTCAAATTATCAAATTGAAGAAAAACGCTTAATCAAAATTGTGAGTGACAGCACTGAACCAAGGATCGAAAATTGGCAAATAAACTTGAGAATTTACTACAAAAACTTCAAACTGGTCAACGCAATAAAAACCAAGGAAGATAAGTTGAACTCTGATAATAATGTTGTGTACCAATACACTTGTCAAGAGAGTTCTTGTAATAGAGCTCAATATATTGGCTACACTACAAATGAACTAAAAGTGAGGAGCAAGCAACATGAAAACAATGGATCCATCAAAAATCACTCAATTAAACAACATAACATCAAACCGAAGCAGATTATAGATAGAATGGAAGTACTGACAAGATTCCCAGAGACCAACAGCCTTCAAATCGCCGAGGCCATTTTGATAAAGGAACGATGCCCATCACTCAATGTTAAGGATAAAGGACTCACTAGGCATCTGAATGTGCTATAACTATTGACTATAGCTATTGATATCAGCACGTTTGATAATTTTGCTTTCGTTAAGATGTCCATGATCTAATCATTTTGTCTTCGCTGCTTAAATGCATAGTTTAGAGATTTCAAATCTCATTTGCAGCATTTTGTTATTTACAGCTTGAAAATGGACAGGTCGTTACCGTCCGAAACGTCGCAAAATATGAGTTACTTTACCATCAAATGGCATTCTTTTATCATCTTGAGAACAATATCGCCAGAAGAAAAAAGTCAATATAGAAAAACGGAAAGGTCTTTGCACAAATGCATAAAATCAAATCACGATATTAATTACAACAACATTTGCAAAAAAATTAATTGGTTCCAAAATACACAAAAATTAAGTTATATGATAAAAATCTGCAAAACAAAAAGGTCACTGAACAGTTTCGTTCAGAATTAGTAGATCATGAAATCAAAAAACCAAAGAAAGTATATACATTATTCTTTGGTGAAAATGCATTGTGACAAGAAAGCATTGTGGCGCAAATGCGCATTACATGCACGTCCCATTATTTCATTGATTTGATCACTTGGAACATTCTATAACCAGTAAATTAAATGACTGCTTAATATTTGAGGAATATATAGTTCCATTATTGTTTGCAAGATCTTTATGCTATTTCGCATCAGATAGAGCATTATAACTTAAATCAGATCCACCAATGCATCAGAGGAGTATGCATCATTTAATCATCATTCTATCATTTACCATGCATTATTTTAATTGTAATAATACATGAGTTAGGCCTATTCGATTACAAAGTGAAATTCTTAGCATGCTTGACTGTTTGTTTTCAATGATAATTTAGTTATTAAATATAATTTATTTATTTCGCTTACATAAAATAAAGAATCCCTCTCCATATTTTCAGCATTATTTGCGGAAATGAGTTACCGATAACAAGAAACTACTTTCACCCAACTCTTGCAACAGAAGAACATGAGTGCAAATTTTGTGACAAATTTAAACACCTTGATCTGTGATTGTGGAACTGTCGTCAGATATGCCATCGAACACTGCATGGGACAATGAAGCATCTCGATCGAAGGACGGTCCTGTGATTCTCCTGAATTGGTGTCAAGTGCCTTGAAAACTTCAGCTACATGAATAGTTGTTCGTGAGAACTTGGAAATTCAATTTGTGATTTCAGTCAGAATTGATAATACACATGACTTATACTATATTTTTTTGGTTCTGATCTTCGAATTTTCTATTTATTTGCATAATTAGCACGATCAGTTTCGTATAACCAGGCATAACCATGACAAAATTGCATAATGTTGAATAAAAAAGCGATGGCCAAAACTAAGTATTTCTCGAGTTGGGAAACTAAAGTTTTACTAAGGTTTGGAAACTGGTATGAAACTAAGTGTTTCAACTCAAGTTTTGCTTAAGTTCCGCTGTCACAAAAACTCTAATAAAACTAACCGAGTATTACTTTAGTTTTATTTCAGTAATGCTTAGTTTTCTTTGACTGGGCATCTGCATATTTTGCAACCTCGGAATTCTGACACATGGCACGAAAACTGTCGACAACAAATCCGAAAAACATTGGCCGCAACACGCTATCCCAAAGGATTCCACTCGGAACTGGAGATGATCTGGAGAACCGATTATGCAACTGACACATTGAAACTACTTTGATTGAAACCAATCTCGAATGAAACTCAAAATGAGATTCACATTGGGGCCTACATTGAGAAAACTGGAAATTGTTGACTGCAGAGTAGGCTAAATGTCATATGTGTCAGTCACCCTGTTGAAAGCATGAAGAATGGATTTAACGGTATGCAGTCGAGGTCCATTCAGATAGTATCTCAGATCTTAGCCAATCTAATGAGGATTCACATGAGCGTAATCGTCTCCGCATGCTATCCACTTATCTTAGCCGACTTAAGAAACAGCTCTATGGTAGGAATGTCTACATCCTGAGCTGGACGTTCAATTTGGATAGCATCCTTCAAATTCATTTTTTGCTGGAGGAAGGTAAAACAAGTTTCCCTTATAACGTACCATATTAAACATTTTTGCAAGTTTCTAAGAAATACATTTTTTATTAGATTCTGCAAAAGAAGCAATTTCTACGACAATGCTTCAAAAAGTTCTTTCTGAAGCAGTTCTGAATTCATAGACAAGCAATTGTTTGGCATGTATGCGCTCATGCATATTCATGATATTAACATTATATTAGGCCTACTATAAAAGTACAAAAGCAGTTATCTGACATCTTTGATGTACTTCTATATGCTGATCGCAATATATCTTCCGCAGAATAAAACATGTACATGTATTGGGGCTATATGTGCAACTTGACATGTTTCGCGACTAAAATTAATGAACTATAAGACTTCACTCTAAATCATTAATGATAGTTTAATAAAAGCAAATTTTGTGACATGCATCATCATGGAATTATATTTAGTCAAATGTTTTTTTCTGTTGACATTGGCAGACACACACACATTTCTTCAACTTCAATTAACATTTTTAAACTTTCAAAGCAATCAGAGAAAACTGTCAACATCATAAACAGAAATTATCATCAGTTAGAGTGCAGGGATCCTGAAGCTTAACCCATTTGAAAAATTCCACTATAAACAAAGATTTCGGGGAAAGATGTCGACAAAATCGGTCAGAGCTGCCCATCTAAAGTTGATTGACGTGCATCACGAAGATATCCCGAAAAGGCTCAAAAAGCACCTCACTTCCGTTGAGGTCTTTGTCGAGTGCCTCTTCTGGTTCTGATCGCAGAAATTAGATGCTGAAATAAAAAAGAACAATTCAAGAACAGGGGCGGGCCACAACATAGCGACATAGACATTTTTGAGCCACGATAAAAAGTACGAATATCTTCCATAATTGCTTATCATCTATTACACAGCGCGACAATTCAAGCATTAATATGAAAGCTGAAATTGCAGAAGCAGCAATAATGACAGCAAACAAGCGTCACGTCATACATGTGTTGTCCTAATTTGCTGAAACATTGCTTAATTCATGCGTCCGCATCCATGATACCGGTCTATTTACCTAACATTGGCTGCAGCTCAACCGTGTCACCTCAGGTTGACTCGCAAAGAATAACCAAAAATAATCTGTGGATGAACGTCTAATGTGTCGAATAAGAGCTGAAGCAAATATTAGGGGAATTTAAGACACAAACTAAACACATGTCTGTCGGGACAGACGCAATGTCGATTAATGAGCAACCTGCGGGCCAGAGAGAAACGTGACACGGGCTGAAGTTTGCCAGCTCCTGTTTTAAATCGATAATTGTCACAAACATCGATTGGGCAAATAGAACCAATTTCAGCAATCATTGAACGCCACTGAATAAAAATCGAAAAGAATATGCAGTAAATGACGGTGATTCTTCTCAAAAGCGGTTTGTATAGAATATTTCCACAACATTATTTTGAGTATATTAAGTATAAAAGCAGCAAGGCATTTCAGGATGACTTTTTCAACAAAAAAGCAGCCTGATTATTACAAAACATTAGCAGCTATTTAAACTGCTTCAACTGGCAACAAAAGACCAGCTATTTCTCCTCGATGGTCAACTGTACGAAGAGATCGATGGATTGAAAATGAGTAGTCCTCTTGGATCTTTCTTTGCGAATATGCTTCTTTCACATATTGAAGAAGAAATGAAAACTTGTCGTATAATGCCAAGATTCTATAAGAGGTACGTATATCGATGAGACCTTTGTGTAGAAACGAGATATCTTGTGTAGAAACGAGATAGAAATGAGGCGAATGCATTTCTCAACAAGATGAATAGACTTCATCGATCTTTACGATACAATGGAAGAGGAGCGAAACAAGTCAATTTCCTTTATTGGTACCTTGATATCAAGAAAAGACAACGTTGATGTGTACCGAAAACCAACAGATACTGGCTTACTCCTTCATTTCCATAGTTATGTAGATTTTTCATATAAGAAGTCACTAGTAAAGACAATGTTGAGTCGTTCTTTCCAACTGACTTCTGGCTGGAACATATTCAATTCTGAGCTCAAAGGATTGAGAGAAATTCTTACTCGACTTCAATATCCATCATCACTGATCGATAGATGCGTCCGTGATTTCCTGAACAAACAATTTTATCGAACAACGATGTGAGAAATTGTGAACAAAAACTAAATCATGAATTATCTGACAACGATAACAGCAAGAGCAGAAAAAATATCATTCTTTCTTTTAAGGAAAGAATTTTTTCTAGAGATGATAGATCATCGCATGGACTGGGGAGCGGCTAAGGTGGTCAATAGAGATCCAGGCTATTACCGGTGCATTTATAAGGAAGCGTTATGGAGCAAAAAGTTGGACAGCGGCAACCGGATAAAGGCCCATATTGACCAGGCTTGGGTGTCTGTGGCGGATAAACTTTGAATACGGGCTTAGTTCTGGTATTGCTTTCATTCCATGATTTCCATTATCAATATAACATTTATTCTATTCTATTCTATTTTATTCCCTTGGCTTTTTTGTGGTTTATTACTTCTACTTTGTCTTTGCCTCTTCAGTAGTATATTTTACTTTGCTTGTTTTGTGGCGGTGTTATATTTTTCTACTGATTTGATTTCTTTATTGTATTCGGCATGCTGTTGGTTGATTGTTGCTGCCTGTTGATTTCTAACCACATATCGGCAGTTCATCGTCCACCATGTATCATGACATTCATTGCCTGACGATGTGAAGTGGATGCTTCACGAAATATATAGCGAGCTTCAAAGTGATCCATCTTTTCATCTCGGTCTTCCCAAATTGGAAAAAAATAGCGATGACTTTCCTCAATACTGATGGTCACGGCCAGAATTTTGACTAATATGCATAGTTACAAGGTGATAATAGTACACAGTTATGTACCTAGTTAAGAATGAATTCTCCCTTTAGTTTTAGCAAGGTTAAAAACAACATGTACAAGTAGTTTTCGTCTCGAACGCTTCGGGTCCCGTCACATAATTAGACAGCTAAAGACAGCAAACTTTGATGCATTTAGCTGTCTCATGCAGATTAATAAAAAAGTCTCTCGTTGTTTAAGAACTGTGACCCGAAACGTCCGAGAAGAAAACTAAGTACATGTTTTTAACCTTACTGAAACTAAAGGGAGAATTCATTTTTACCTAAGTATATAACTGTGTACTATAATCACATTATAACTGTGCATTCTAATACATGTTGGTTTTTATCCTTTGGAAAACTAAAGGGATCCTACATTTTTAAATGTACATATCTATGAAAAACCTCCCGTTGAAAGCAATTACCTATATTACAATCTTCATATTTATTGCTCTGAGATTCATTGTATGATTTAGGATGACACTTAAATGATAGTGTGACCGACTTTGAATTGAAGCCCGAAACCGAACCATAAATTTGAACCTGGGTGGGTGATAACAGTGTTTAAAACACGTTGAAAAACAAGCTTAAAATAAAACATGTTCTTTGAGAAGCGATCACCGTAATATCATTCAGTCATCATGACAATTTGTTACTATCGACCTTCAGGTGTTAGACGCCGAAGCCCATCCTGTGAAGTGACTTTTTAACTGATGATTATTTTCGACCAAACATTTGAATAGTATCCTTTATTCCTTTAACTTCACAGTTTTGCATCAAAATGATCACCATCGAGTTGTCAATTGTATCATATAATCATCTAAAAGATCATGAACAATAGTACTCGTTTATTATCTAATAAATTTTCTGCACGAGTCGAATGTCTTGAATCCTACTACTTTCTTAGACAAATGTCAAAAGGACGGTGAAACTATGTGAGATAAGTGGAATGATCTATGTGAAAGAAAACAACCACCGAAACGATCTCGCAGAACAACCACCGATACTCGCTGCGATTCCGTTGAATCCACGAGCGATCTGACGAGTCTTGACCGGTATCGAGAATATGACCGCAGAGGAAACTAACCCCGTTCGGAATTTTATCGCTAGTGCTCGAGCCTTGTGCCACTAGACCCCTCACCCAATGCCTTACAAAGACATCTTTCACAGAAGATCTCTTTGAAGACAACGTTCATCCTAGAACTTGGTAGGGGGAGGCGGTGAGGATGGAGTTTGATGCGAAACGCACTCGGATTGCAAGTCTTATTGCAATTATGCGACACAGAACGTCAATTTATTACAATGGGGTTGATGCATGAAATATATGAAGTAATCTCGGAGTGCAGAGACAGGGAATTGCTTTCTTTACAAACAATTGAAAAGACGAACTACAGAAGATTACTGTGTAACAATGATGACGGATTGGTTGCTTCACAAAGCTTTTCTATTTATTATTTATTATTCTATTGTTATGTCTTAAAATACATAAGGCCATTTAGTTTACTTAATGATTGAAATTTATATTTTTTCTTAAATACATCACGCTCATGAGATGATGTTGGCAGGCCTGTAGTCACATGCCTTGTAATCTTTCTTCTAATCCTTCCTAATTCAGTGTCACTTGTTATTTTGAAACACTTGTGATGGCCAATGCATTTGAAAATAAAGATTGTTGCCCAAATCATCAATCTAAAACAATTCCCAATAAGGCATTAGAAATTGTTTAATAAGGCAATAAATACTATTCATTTAAGCTACTAGCAGAACATGATACAAACGTTCTTACAAGTCTCAACTTTAATTTTCTTCACAGATAACGACGATTCAAAAATGATTCCGTCGGATTTTGATTAGCATGAATTTATTCATCATTGAAAATGCTAATTTTATCTATTCAGCGATAGAATTGATAAGCCTACGCTGTCTCAATCGCATTCAAAGACAGTAAAAGACATTTTATAAAAACATGTTCTAAACAAGTTTTTTTGAAAAAACGCTTTGAACATGCCTTTTATCAAACCACCGCTTTGAACCCGACCCGACCCAAAATCTTCCTGATATCAAAAAGCCCGAACACAACACGAAATAAATTCACCTAAAAATCAAATTGCTGCGAACGTGGAGAATGTACTTCACTATACGCAAGCTTGAGCCTTTGTAAAAGGAATTGAATGAAAAGGAAATTGCTCCCACTCTGTGGAAATAGTCAAGTTAACTGATGAAATTTAAGTGTAATTGCTAATCGATGCAATGTAGTTATTATCCGTGCCTATCATCAGGCAGTGAGTTTTATAGAATTAAAATTTAAAATTCACATGAAGAAATACATGAAAAATATACAAAGCTACGGTATAATATAGAAAATAGAAAAGAGCAGAAGTCATGCGGCAGGTAGTAAAGGGCTGCATAGCACAATAATATTAATAGTAAATGGCCTGCTTGGAGAAATGGCATGAAAGAAGATTCCAGGATTTTTTCAGCGTAATCCTGAGATAGGATGCAATAATATGCTAATGGTAAACAAATAAATAAAATATCTAAAAAAATAAAATCCTAAAAGAGGATATGAATTAGAAACCTGGTTGCTGTGGAATGATAAAGTCAGCGAAAGAGGGAATCTCTATAACTGTTAAGTTTGTTTCTTAGGATGCAAATTGTTGATGAAATGCGCTTCTCTCAAACGAAAGCTAGTGGAAAATGCGAATCGCCACTAGTCGTCTTGAACACACCGCCAACATCAACTCACCCGCTTTCAGACACCGGCAAACTTGTAGTAGTTCCAGGAAAAATGCCAGCAACACTTAGTCATTTGACAAATATTCAACTGACCTGTGTTTGAGAGAAGCTTATTACACCAACAGGATGCAACCTAAGATAACGCAAGACACGACCTTCTAAGTTTTAGAGATTCCTTTTTTCGTATCAATCCACACTATATTATTTCACAGCAAACAGAAATTTAACTCACAGCCTCTTTCTTGCTTTTTCCTCTAGTCAAGTAATCTATCATAAATACCATGTAACCATCCACTACCTGCCGCATGGCTCCTGCTCTTTTCTTTTTTCTATATTATACCATAGCGTTGCATATGTTGTGCATCTTTTGATGTGAATTCCAAAATATAATTCTGCGAATCATTCAGTCACTAAGAAGTTTATAGTTAACCATTAATCACTAATCACTACATTTTCTACGTCCTTCTAAGCTTATAATGACATTTTGTCCATGTATTTTTTGTAGCGATAATATATCTGCTGTATTTTTCAAAGTCAATAATTTGCTTCGTTCGTAAGCTGGTCTCCCTTTTATCCTCTGATGCGATCTGAGTAGGCGAAAATTAAGTACTAAAATCTTCAAAAAAGCAAGGCTTTCTGATTTCACTATTCAATTACTGCCTGATGATAACTGCGGATAGCAGCCGAAATATATTGTACAGATTAGCAGTAACACATAAATTTTATCAATTTTCTTGGCTCTTTCCAACTTCTAAAACTATGATTACCAGGCAAGGAATGTTATCTAACGGAAATTGTATATCTGACGATTTGCAGGCAAACTACGAAGTAGGCGAACAAAAATATCATTGAAATTGACTTCCGCATGTTTTGCATTTTTAGAAATGCAGCTCTATAGCCCTACCTTGCATTTCTGGATTCACATCATCAGGTATCTTCTCATTTAATACATGATTTTCATATTATAGACATATGTACATACATAATTGGGATTTTAAATCCTGCAGTAGTGGAAAAAATAAAATATCAATCAGCTATTGCTTTGTATATACAGGGTGTGCGGATTTCTGTTAACTTTACATTTTGTTATTGCATGGTGAATTATTTTACTTTATTTTCATTTTTTCTTTAAATTAACCCATCTAGAAATAAAAACTAAACATTTCATGTTTAGTTTAATTCCTTGTCATCCATGTAATCCTTATCATCTTTCGCATGGCAATTTGTTCTATCGTTTGTTTAATTTCATTGTTGCTAATTGTATTCACGACATGGTTTAAGATGCTTTGGTGGACAATCGATCCCCGCTACTTGCCGTAATGTCGGCGGTCACAATTGTGACGTGTTATTTATTCATTGATTATAATTGCTATGACAGCTGAGGCCGTATTCTCAACTGAGGATATGGATATGGTTATCTTGAACTTAGGATAGGGGTTATCTCAAGATAGCCGTAATCCTAATCACGTGTTTGGTATTCTGAAGTTGGAGATAACCGCTCTCTCAATCTAAGGATAGGAATTCTCTTTTACTATATTTGAAATATCGTCATTTGTATAACCAACCAATCAAGTTTCAGTGCGAATGCATCACGTGCTAAGCGACCTACCAGCTGAGCCTATTGCCTGCCACTCCTTCATCCGCTTTGACTCTGTAATAAATAGAAAGCACATAGTATTACGCGCGAGTTAAGAGAACGATTGTAGTCGCCCCAACATCAACATTATGTCTAGTGAAGGCTCCGGATATGAACGATGCAGAATTGTTGACACTTATGAACGAATATGAAGCGCACAGAGAAGTTCTCGACAGCAATAGTAGGACCGCCGATGTAGGAAGTAAGAAGAGGCTAGCGTGGAAAGCAATCACTGAAAACGTGAAGGCGGTTTCTTCAGTTCATCAAAATGAAGATCAAATAAAAATAAAAATCAAGAACATAAAGAGCCAAGCAAAAGCAAAGAGCGTACAGGTCAGAAAACGTGTTTCTGGAACCGGAGGAGGTCCTCCTACGAAACGGCTGTCGGTAGCGGTGGAACAGATGTGTTCTTTGTATGAATACACGGAGGGTTGGGAAGGGGTCCCAGGCAGGAGGTGTTCTATCTCAATTAAGGCGATCCCAGCCCCTACTACGAGTATTAACACAGAAGAAACAGGTGCATCTTCAAGTTCAATGACAGCATCAGACAGTCAAGAGCCAACGGTCATTCAAACAACAACCGCTACTCAAGCGCCAACTTTAAGTCGACCAAATCCTTCAAAAACTGGAATAAGCGATGCTCGCCGACTTCAAATCCGCGCGCTTGAAACGCAGATCGAGGCAAATTTGTCAGTCATTTCAACTTGCAAACAAATCAAGAACACTCTCATACCTGCGTTGTTAGCCGCTAATGGTGTAAGTGCATCTGTACTTCGAGACTTAGAGTCATCATACTGTGAATAGATTCTTTTGCCTGATTTTGTATCTCTGTTTCGAATTTATTTTATAGAATTATGCCCTTGAGCATAGTTTTATTGTTATATACATATTGCTGGACTAGCTGGCTGTTTTTATTAATGAATAATTACACTTTATGCAGTGCATAAATTTTGATTACTGGAGTCTACACTTTAGGTTTATCCATAATTCGCATTCATAAATCATCAATTCGATTTAATCATTTCTCACTACAATTTATCATACATATAATAAGTTAATCTAAATCCCTATTTTGCAAAACTGATTAGGCCTACGCCATAATATTCTACAGAAAACTCAAATAGGCTACCCACACATGTATTCAGAAAAAAGTTTTGTAGCATTTTAACTCTTATTCGCTTTTGGTAAATACATCGCAAAAATGTAGAACTTGCTACACAAATATACCATATTCATAACAGCTACAACAGAAATTTGATTGCTTAAGAATAACAATGTATAAACAAACGGTGCAGTACATGTACGTTGTCAGGAAAGGTTGATTCAGCTGAACACTGATGCAATCAGCTGACGACCTGAATGAGTTCCTGTTTCCTCTCCGTCAAATGTAGAGGGCGGTGGCTGATTTTTTAAGAAAAGATCACTTAAATCAGGCTGTTGAGCTGCTATCGCGATGTTGTGAAGAACAGCACACGTTCAGATGTCGAGAAAGACATTTTCGACTAGTGGCATAGCTTTTTAAGCATCGAAAAATAACATCACTAAGTGCCGAGTTTACAAAACGTAGGTAAAGTAATTAAATTTAATTGATTGAATGACACAAAACTCATTATATATTATATCTCAAGGCTTGGCATGCATCATAGTTTCTTAAAAATCGAGTGGCGGAGCTCTCTAACCACGCATTGTCAAATATTGATCACTGCAGAAATCATGTTTGATCATACAAAGACAAAATATAAAGTTGACAAAAATCCGCAAGGACTTTTCCCGCACCCTGTATTTTTAATACTGAGAGAGCAAACACTTCTTACATAAAGTACACTACACAAGAACACGAATGAAAGTACTCTACCCTTAGCTGTCTCCACTTAACGTTTCTTTCATCGATCTGAACTTTCTTATCTAATTTGAGTGATTATTTAACTAGACGGAAATTCAACAAGTAATTGAGTGCTCAGATGAAAACGTTCTTATTCGCTACAATGCTTCGATGAGGATGATTATTAATTTTTTTTTCAATATTGATAACTTTAATGGATTCCTTGAAAAACAGTAGGCCAACTGTGAGAATCATTCAAGTTACCATAGAGTTTTGTCCGGCAATAGTTTAGACATACAATACAAAATGTCAAGTGCACCGGTGAGACAGAAAAGATTGTTGAATATAGCATCATTGACTTTTGATGGCACACATCGACGATTTTGAATTTTGTTTTGATATTCATTCTTAACATCATTATCTTGTGAGCAATATCGTGAGAATCAATTACAATACAATAAAATTGAGATATTATGAACTAAATAAAACAATAAGACACATTCTCAGTTTCAAGAAAGTCGAATGTCCTTCAAACACTCAGATACTCGTAGTCTGGTCATTTTACGATTGCCAACAGGAATTCAACTAATTACTCAGATTCAGCCAAAATTCACTTAAAAGCTTTTGAGATAGGTTCCCAGAGCTTACTCAATGACAATTGTCACTATTGAAGACAAGCTTTGAAGTCAAACTGAGAAAGTATTAAAATCTCTACTTCACTTTTTAATCATGGTCGGAACAAGAGCTTTCATTCAATGCAAGTTTGAAGTCAAACTAAGAACGTATTAAAATCTCTACTTCACTTATTAATCATGGTCGGAACAAGAGCTTTCATTCAACGCTATGTGAAATCTTCAATACGTCAGCCGAAAAATCCATTGTCTCCGATAGCTTCAAAGCAGGACACTTTAGGCCAACCTCCACGAACTTTCAAAGGCTATTGAAGTTCCGGCTAAAATGTTAGCCGAAGCGAAAGTTTTGGATGTTACTGAGAATGTAACTGGATGTTTCCCCTGGTGCAACATCTCAGTCTCACCTTAATGTTTTTCTTAAATGTACACTATTGATATGAATTTACTTGTTCTGATTCCTGTGCAGATGCATTGCTTTAGCTGACGTACCTATGTCCTTTTAGAAACATTGACAAAGTATATAATATACACTATATGCTGATATTATTCATTGATATTATGTAAAGTCTCAGATCAGATATTACAACCAGGACAGTTTTATCAGTTTCAGCACCATTTTGTACAGAGATCATTTTGACTAGCAACCTTTGAATTGAGAGATTTTAAAAAGTGAGTGCTTTTATGCACTATTTATAGGATGCTCTTTTCTATAAAATTCACAGAATTACGCAAAAATCTAGTTTGCGTGATCGTGTTGTGAGTTAACAATCTCACAGCTCATTTTCTCAACTAAATAAAACGTGTAATGAGCCATCAGGCATAATCAACGACCACTTACATCGCATTATGCACTTCTAAAATGTAGTTTATGAAGAACTGTGAAATTCGCGTGATAAACTTCACTTCCCACCAATTTCAAAATCGTGTACCTGAACATCTCCGATCAGATCTACATGTACATTGTGTCTGCTTACATGCTAAACACAACAACATGGAAAGCATTTCTTGAATGCATCAAAACACGATTCATTAGCCAAGTTAACAGTAGACATTCACCAGGACAATTCACTATCCATCTGTTCCGATTTTATTACTCGATTCATACTGAAAAATTAGTCTTACTTATGAAAATTGTATACATGTATTTTTGTAAAGGCTAGTGAAATATCTATCGATACATATTATCGCTATATGCTGTAGCGGAAACGCATCCTATGAAAGAAGTAGTCATCGTCTTAATTTAAGAAGTTTAGATCTAGAACTTCTCAATGATCAAAGAGAAAACATAGCCTACATATTTTAGCGAAGACCTAGAACAGGAAGAGGAACCTATTAGAACTCGGTAGACTAGCAGATACGTAGGAGCCTAGGGTATACAACACTTCATGAAAGTCTGAGGGGTGCGCGCACTAGGTGACAACTAGGTGACTCACACAAACAACATGTAGGGTGAACGAAGGTTCAAAACAAGACAGCTAGCGAAGGCATGTCTTTGTTCTCCGACCGCGACTGACGATTGTTTACCTTCACTGCTTATGTACTTTTGCGGAAATGAAAACAAATATTGAAGAAGTTTGAAAAAGAACTATTGAACTTACATGAATGTAACTTGCATATTCGTACTCCACACATCGCAAGGATTCTGAAGATACCAGACATAAACACTTTTGATGAAAAAGAGAGAATATAACATTTTCAACCAAAAAGGTCATGATTTTGTGATAACTTCAAGATATCACGCATTTTTCATTAGTTCACCGATTTTGATGAATAGTATGTCAAAATAGAGCTCAGAAAATGCTCTTTCTTCTCGTGTCTGATTCATTATTATACTCACATGTTTTCATTTTGAAAAATTGCAATTAGCAAATTGAGTGATTTTCATATTTGGAACACTGCTGAGTAAATTCAATAACGGATGAAAATCTATCATAGCTCATTTTAGAAATGACAATACAAGCTCTCGAATGATGTACGATTTGAATGAAAGAAATGAAAAAATGAATTTGAAGCTCTCGAATTTCGATGATGACGAAATTTAGGTGGTCGTTTTTTATGATCAACTCTGTAGAAGCGAACACTACATTGCGAATTGATTTATCGTTCACAACTTTGGATCAATTCCGTTTTGCTCCGGTTGAGTAACTCGACCCAATAAACCGCAAAATATCTAAACATTACTCGGGTCTGATTTTCGGCATCGTGTTTTGTGCTGCAACAATAAACCACGCAGTTTAGTTCAATTTTCAATACTTCTCATTCTCATTTCTGTACTTTCAGATAAAATGGCCAGTAATGTCACAGACAGTCCAGTTTTCGTCGATGGACCAATGGATCTATTAAAGCCTTGCCGGGACTCAACAAAATATTCTGCTGTGGATTGCACATTGGCCAATGCAATGGGAATCACATTTGGTTACATATTTCCTTTCGTAGCAGTTTTTGGAATCGTCACAAACGTGATCAACTTCATCGTTTTCAGTTTTTTATGGAAAAAGCCAACGCGCCAAATCATTTATCTTGCAAACCTGGCATTAGCTGACATCTTTTGTATAGTCGTTCAAGGATGCTTTTGGTTCTTTCCCGCAAAAGGACTACCTTATATCTCGAATGGAAGATTTTATCTCTTTACGTACAGCGTGAGTGATGTTGTATGCAGACTTCATCGATATTTAGGATCTTTGGCTCCTACCCTCGCCTGTAGCATCTTTTTGCTTGTTGTAGTTGATCGTTGTTTAGCCATTAGTTTTCCTCTTCTTATGGCACATTACACCACTAAATCTGCAAAGATTGCGGTGTTAGTCACAGTAATAGTTAGTTCCTTAATTATGCTCCCATTTGGAATAAATACTGGAATTTATGTGAATGACAGATTGATATTCTGTTGGCTTACAGACAAAAGATACAGTGAGGTTTTTCAATTAATTCATCAGTTTCTGTCAAATTGTGGCATTTTTCAGACTACTTGGATAATTCTTTTCAATTTAGCTTTAATCTATAAACTTAGACGAGCAAGTTTGAAAAGACAATCTTTACAAGAAAGCTGTAATGTCAACCATGTTGCTTGTAAAAGGAAAGAAATATCAGCGTCGGTGTTGGTTCTTATACTTTCTTCTGTATTTATTCTATGTTCTATTATGCAGGTGTCTGGGAACATGATGGCATTCATTCAGCAAAAAATTGGCAATGCACAAGCATCGGCTCTTCGATTGTCGTGGAATATTGCTGACTTAGGATGGTTTCTTTTCTTTGTTCAAGAGTCAATGAACTGCCTTATTTACTATTGGCGAATGGAAGCATTTCGCAATATAGTACATTGTAGAAAGAATTCTAAATACGCAAGCAGCACTATATCTGTCCAATAATTGATCAGTTTTGCTTGAAAGTGCACAACAGAGTCAAATTCACTGTTTGAATATCTGCTTGAATCACATGATCATGGCATTGCATCAGCTTTGTACATGTGAACGTAGATATAACTAGAAAAATTTGGTGAAAATGTCTAATGTCATAAGTTACTCAAGTGTCAGTTTTCGAATGTCTTCTAATCGCTAAAATAAGGAAATTGCAATCTTATTTTACACATTTGAGACAGATTTATTACAGAAAGGACAAATCATGAATATTTTCATTGCCAAAATTTTCAATTCCTGACAATTCAAGGCGCTGACGAACTATCACATTTTATATTTATGCATTTCCTGAACTACATGAATTAACTTTCAGTTTCTTGTGACAGCTCTTATGATGACAATCATCCTAACACTCATTAATCAATTAATCTAATTCTAATTTGAGTGATTAATTGATGAGAACTGGTAACCTTCTCAAATTCGTCGGTTTGCAATTGCAATGCTGTTGTAGCAATTGTATTAACCAGTTCCTAAAAAATAACTCAAAGTAGCTTTCTTGTGGCAATGAATGGAAGTCTATCTTTGGCCCAATAACTGGCAAAATGGAAATCTGAAGGCTACTGATACCACACCAACCTTACTAACACTTAGTCCGCATGCACGTTTAACACAGATGCCTCATATACTGTGCACAACAAGGATGGGCCTTGTGGAAATAGAAAAGGACGCAATGATCACTAATAGTTGAAGAAATTAAGAGAAAATATCATAAATTGAAGAAAAACATACAAGAAAATATTATACCTATCTCATAAAATAACAAGAAGCCAACGGATAAAATGGAAAATGAACAATGGAGGTGCAACTAGAACTGCAATGACATTCTACATCGCTGGACAAAATCGACCTAATGCCACACTCCCAAGTCTCTATAAGTACCATTTCTTCATTTGAATCCATTAGCAGTGACAGGCTTCACACTATGACTTATGTTGAAATCAACATTTCTTCTATTGTTCTTCATTTCAGTCGTTTTCATCCACGTTGCTTGAATTCTTGAGGTAATTCTCAACCGTTTGGAATGCATAAAATCAAACTAATTTAGAAACAAATACTTTCAATTGTTCGGACATGAACAGCTTTACAATTCATCTACATTATTTCAATTTCCAAAATTCCTTATACTTAGCCACTACTGTGAAGGATTATCATGGCTATGATATGCCATTTAAATGCCAATCAATGCTTTTACCAACAGAGATAAAAATCGAAGATTGTTGTGTCTAAAAGTATACATATCATACTACTCGTTATTACTGCTTGAAATGACGCGCACATAGTAGCACATTCACAATAAATCTGTCAAGCTTCAGGACACATGCGTGTATTAGAATGCATGCTAGATATTAGCCAAAACATTTCTACAGATAATTCACTTCTGGTACTAGTAGATATGGCTCCTCATAACTGAATGCTTCCAAAGCGGCCTCTTCATGCTTTGACATTCTATGACAAATCAGCACCATGCTCTTTCCGATGGTTTTATTCGTTTTACCTGATTCATTCATCTTGTGACCGTAGATGGCAATTCAAATTTGAATTATACTATTTAGAAATATCGATTTTTCGTGTATTTTTTGAAAATTGATGTCTACAATTTGATGACTCTCATAAACACAGAAACGTCTAAGAACGGTATAGGAAGTATTTTTGATTTTGATAGTATTGTTTATTGGCGCTGATTACAACTCAAATAGAGAGTTTTAAAAATACATCATTTGCGCTGCACATCGCTTATTATGTATATATTCTAGATCGTATTATTCATCAGAGTATTTCTTATACTTATTTAGAATATCAGTATGATGGGAAATTTTTTTCAACTATTTTGAGTCTTTAAATGTCATTTCTACATATGTAGAGGATCAGGTTGATGAGGATTAAGACATTTTTGCCTTGTAGCTTGTAGTGACATTAGATATCCTTGCATTTGTTTGAACACTGCAGTGCACTCACTAGCTTGCTTCACGTCCTTGGATGTCGATAATAGTAAACGGTTCTAATGTGTCAATTCATCAACTTGTCTTGTGAACAATATTCCAAGCTCTTGACAATTATATATTCATTGCTCTTGACAATCAAATGTAAAAAACAATTGTCATAAAATCTCATGTAATCATCCGTTTGTTACCGCGCGCCATGATCATCGCAAAAGCTTGCAGGTGTTCAACTTTGTCTGTTTGTAATGCTTCTAATGATTATTCCCTCTTACTTATGCGGACTGTGGACGATTGACACTTGGAGGTGACATCTCAAAACTTCATCTGACAGGTTCACCGAGATGCATGTAGACTGAAATATACTAGGAAGGAGCTCATCTCATGTGCCACGAAACAGAATTGAAATTGACTGCCTCCTGGATGTACATGAAGAATCTCGTACTTACATGCATCTCATGTTTTGTGTACATATTCAATAAAATTATTGTGAGTTCACTCATGGCCCAGAATGTGTTTATGGATATCTCAATTTATTAGACTTGTTGTCATAGTTTACCGTAGTTTAAATAAGAGTTTCAAACTCTACAAAACGTAAAATGGTACTTTTGTTTTTGCGCCAAACCGACAACGCATTTGCGCCAAATTTCTCCTTGCTTAATCATCATAAGAATGGTCACCTGTTGTGTCAATGTCTGATTAACTTATGACTGCTGCAGATGACGACGATGTCCGATGAGTGAGACGATGACAGGCATCGCTTCGATAATTGGCAGATTGACATGATGTCAATTTAGAAAAAGAGAATTTCAGGATATGTTTTCATTTAAAAGCAGGTTGAAACAAAGTTGGAAACTTTTGTTAGGTAATTCGACAGACATTCAAGAAATAGAAATACTTAAATCTCAGTTTCATTCTAACTGAAAGAGACATGGCAGACCGGTCGACTGAAACTTACTTTTTTCATGAAAATTTTAAATTTACAGTTGGTAGTATTTCAAAGGAATGAGAAACCAAATGGAGATGCTGCAAGAAGAATTGTCCCGCAATTCCGTACACGACAAACGGAAGGAAAATTGGTGAACATGAGCGACAGCATACTCACACTCATCCCTGCGAAGATCTTGCAAGAACAATGCGCCTGATGACTTCACGAGCAAGTTCAGTAAGATCATCAAGACGCAACATCACAAACGGGTCAGTGTTGAAGTAGAGGCGAATGACTGCAAGCGTATAACAGAAGAACGTCGGAAGAAGTATCCCGCTATTCCGAATACACTGGAGGAAGTTTGGAACTTTTGTGTTCATGTGACGAAGAGTTCTACGACGGAGCTTTCAAAAGTATCCCATCACTTTTGTACGCAAATGTATGTTATCGTCGACCATCAAAATGGATGGTTTGTGCCACTGGTATACATTTTGTTGAATAGGAAGTCTGAAGACTTATACAACGCATTGTGGTATACATGCAAGTTAAAGCAGCATTGTCAACTATTCGGATTTGAACTACGAACCTCCACAATCATGCTGGACTTTGAGAAGGGTGTTATCAATGCGGTCTCTTTGCAATTTCCTACTTCGTTTATCCGTGGCTGTCGATTCCATTTAGCGAATGTGTGGTATCACAAAATTGAGAAACTTAGACTATCTGTGCAGTATAACTACAAGGACAGTGAGATTTCGAAATGGTTGTCATACTTCTTTGGGCTCTCGTCTCTGCGACCTGAGGAAGTGGCAAACTGCTTCACTGACGATCTCTTTGCGATAATTCCCGACTGCCCGAATTCGCTGATTATGTCCTCGAACATTTTGTTGACAGTCAAAGTCAATATCCTCCGAATCTTTGGGCATTTGATGAGGCATGTCTGGATGCGAATCATTCAATGCTCATTTCAACCAAGAATTCCATTCAGCCCATCCCAATATATTCACTTTCATGGATGTTTTAAGTAAGTTCTAAGTTGCTGCATCGGCGAAAAGTAGAAGCGCCTGACGGGGGAAAGTGGCATGCCAAGATGCAGCCACTAAAGACAAAATTCAGCGAAACCAAGACTAGATCAACCGTCGAAATGCTGGTTTACCATTTCGAGGTTTACTCTTACCTTAGTCAATCTGCTATGCCATGTATACCGTGCTTGACATTTTATGTCATGTTTTCATCGAAAGATATTAGGCGTGTTTTCATATTATGTGCATGTAAATCCAAATACATCAACATGTCACATTTTGCGTCAATTCTCCTTATAAAGAAAGGAAAACATCCGTGTAGTTGATGTCATAGTTGAAACACAGTTAATTGAGCATGTAGTATGATAACTTCAACTTGAAATACAACCGACTGGTAAAGTGGCGCAAATGCATGGCTTACTGTGGCGCAAATGCGTGATTATTTTGGCGCAAATGTGTTGTAGTTCGAAAACGTTGTGGCACAAAAGCATTATTTCTCAATTACATAATCAAAAATTGTGGTGCAAATGCATTGCACCCGTAAAACATCACTTGAAAACCATTCACTATCTGGACAACATGAATGAATGAAACTTTATTTGTCTGACAGTGTTGATTGATGAAGAAAGCATTCAAAAAACTTCAATTCAAAACACGTAGAATTTTTCAACTAAATTCTTTAAGTCATTAACACTTTTAGAAGCCTACATTTCAAGCTCCGGGCAGCAGCTTTACAAGTTTACTAGGAATATAGCAGATACCGCAAAATTAACTTCATTTCATTGAAAAACAGAGTTTTGGCGTTCGTCAGCTTTATCTACTGAAGTATCAAACGATGACTTTGTCGTTTAGAAAATAATTTTTTGATGTAAAATACACAACACCAATGGAGCCATGCGGAGACCCTTGCGGAGGTGATAAAGGGTATACTCCTAGAATGGATTTCAAAAAGTGTCTTTTGTAATAACCTAAGATGCATGAAGAGGTTAACAAGAAAATTGATACAGGATTACATTCGGTGAATAAAGAAATATCCCAAAATAGCACATGGAAATAATTGAAGCTGTATATCAGCGACAAAGCGACAGTTTCAATCAATCCATTTCAACACGAATGAGTTTTATGTTCAAGTTAATTAGTCAAGTATCGGAATATCAGCTTAATTTTGGCAATAATCATACTAATTTTCAAAAGTGACAAAGAATTAATATATCTGTGTTCGTTTAAATAGGCATGGCGTAATATTTGTGTACTTAAAAGCTTCTACGAATGGTTTCGTACAAAATTTGGGGCAAAACAAGGAGGATTAGATATATTCCATAGATTCCATGAGGACTCCCAAAAGCTTCGACGTTTTTTAATGAATATCCTGATTAATTATTGAAACATCTAATTCATTACACAAAAATATTACATTCAAAAGAACATTCAGATCACATTAAGTTTGAGATTGTGACGGACTTGCATCATAATTGTTTGTTGTTGTTGACACATACATTGTTTTATTCTCTATTGCCTTCACTTTGTAAATTCAAATCCGATTTTTGAGAGCGTTTAAGTGTGACCTCTCAAGACCATGGTCTGGGTTTGGAAGGGAGCACTCCTGTATGAAAAGTCAGTCAAAAGTATACATGCATATTGTACGTGTATACTTTTGACTGACTTTTCATCCATAGCCGCTCCCTTCCAAACCCAGACTGTGGTCTTGAGCGGTCACGCCTAAACGCTCTCAAAAATCGGATTTGAATTTGCAAAGTGACAAGGCAATAGAGAATAATACAATGGCACAACAATCTTCAATCGCAGTTTGAGAATTTCAATAATCTGTCGAAAATTATTAGTTAATTTATCAATTGACTAACATCGCTCAAATAGATCTGAAGTCATTCCACTTCAGAACCTTACTTTTCATGATCTTATCAGTGGATTGAGCTAGGTAAATATGATGATAATTAATTAAATGTCAAAATTGACAGTCTCATCAGATATATCAATAGATTACAATGGTTTTCAAATTCATACCTTATTTGCGCATTTCTGTTTCATAAAAGCTTGAACGAAAAAAATGACTGTGATAGACAGATTCATAATAAAAAGTCAATCAATTCAAAACTATCCAGTTTGTACATTTGTATATTTGTATCGACAGGATCATTTCATGCCAGAGTAGAAAAAAAATTGCTTGAAATAGTAGGCCTACCGTAAAGTGGGGTAATTCTGATTGTCTTTCAACGGATTCAAACATGGCTCTTTTAACTAAAAAACATGTTTTTACAATTCATCATTTTAGTGCTTTCTTGCGACATTTGATCTAACTTTCAATTACAGAAACTAATAATGGAAATTCAAATATCATAGTAATCGAAGCATCAACTATTGTGTGCTTTTATTGGTATTTGGGATAATTTCATGGGGAGTGAATGCACTTCATGTGAGTAGTGCTGTACTTTCGGCACAACTCACGCAACTTCAGCGAGCAGAACAATCAACAACAAGACGGAGTTCTTATTTTCGTATTTCTGAACTAATCGAGTCAGATTTCAGTAGGCAAATTGAAGAGGTCTTGATTTCTCTTTGTCAATCAATTATTAGTTGCTGAGATGCAGACAGGGACAGCTGACATCTACAGAGATTGAGATGGACATCCTACGTCAGTGTAAGGTAATAACGTCGGATACAACTTTTGGAGAAGTTTTAGGCAATACAGCAGAAGCTGGATAACTTTGGCTTTTGTTTGTTTGGGGTCAGATGCGAAGCGCATGGCAGCTTAGCATTCTTCAAAATGTTTAGAAAACTTTTAAAAGAAAAGTCAGCATGATAACAGAAGGGAAATATATTCAAATAGTGCTAAAGAATTAGAAACAGACTTTACATAGGCATCATTTAATTTTATTCTGCCAATGCTTACAAATGACTCTCATAATGCTTGAACCTGTGTGATGATTCTAATGGCTCAAAACTAGATGAAAACAGAAATTGTATAAAAAGTAGATATGAAACAGATAATGGTAAAAAATTACAATGATTGATTTGCTAAATCAGTGGGGGACGAAACGTCTTCATTCCTTTCTTCAAAATACTTGAACACATCAGGAAATGTAGAAAGATTCCTACAAATTACTGTGCATGAATGTCAGCATCTTTTAATTGCTCGGCTTTAAGCAATGTCTCTCTGATGTGGTTATGTAACGGAATGCCGAAAAAATATGTCGGACGGATAGCTGGCCGCTTCTGTCTTAGCAAGAGGAGCAAGCAGGGTGCGCAGTATTCACTTTGAGATTCCGATATTCTGAGGTCGCGGGGAATTGGCAGTTCGTGACCGAAACGATCTATCTTAAACTTGAATTATCTTATTTTCGTTACTTCTTTACATTTCCTTCTCAACATGAGGAAATGCGTCGATTATTTAATGATATAGCCGCGCTTTTTAGAAGGCTCATATTCATGATATGGACATTTAAAATTTGAATTGAATTGATAAACAAAGCTGAATGATATTCTCCAAGTTGGATTAATTCTGCTGAATGCCTAAAACTTTTGCCACTCCAATTTGCTGATACTAAGATATAAGATACAGTGAATTAATTGTTATTGAAAATGTACAGGAAAATATCAACCTGTTCGAAATTCACACATTTCGGTGCACCGCGCACAGCCCTACTAGCATTCAAACGGGATTTGAAATATTTATCGCATTGAAAGATTCATCTTATTTGAAATAGTCAGAATTTTATTAAACATATGCTAAAATCAGTTAGTTCACGACATGAAAAACTGAAAATATAGCTGAAAAGAAGGGGAAATCTGTTTATTTCTGATGCATATCCGTCACAAAAAATACAAGTAAAAGAGCCAGACCCTCCTAATTTTTGGCTGTACAGCGGCTTATTACAGCGCGCAGTGTTGATTACTTAACATGCGGCTTTATGGAATCTAAAACGGTATAGGCTACACCACTACACGCATTGCAACAAGCAATTTATTGGAGATTTCACTCTTTGCTTGTGGCCCTTGCTGATGACATATTGCTGGATAGAATCGGAGTAGGATGATTAAGAAATAATTCTGCAATTCCTGCTATTTTTCGAAACTTTCTTAGTTCCTGGTCAGTAGCCTATTTATGATTAGAAAACACATACACGTATATAGATTAGGGCATACACATATAATAAAACATACAAGTCAATTTGACAAAGCTGTAATGCACCATATTAAGTAATTCAAAGAATAATTTCGAAAAGCATTCGAAAACTTATTCAGTTTCCATTAACAAAATAGTCAAAGATTACTAAGTTAAAATTGAACGTCCAACAATTACTGCCAAAATGACAACTACGTGTAAATCAATCCCGGCATCCCGTAGCAAAATCTCGGGATTTCGGGATTGCATTCCTTCATGTTTCAAAGCAAGAATTTAATAATGAAAAAATGTCATTTAGGGCAAATCTTTGGATCGACTGCAAACCAGTGAAAAATGTTCAGTCATACAGACTATTTATCAAGTACAAGATTGCGTCATATTTCGCAACTCAAGAGAACACTCTTTCGAAATTGCATCGAAATGCAAAAGAAGAAAAGCTTGCGCGAGCCAGAGGAGGACAGATCAGTCGTGGAATTGTATAATTCAGGCGGCACGTACATCATCGCTCGTGTATAGGCTGGCTGGCAAAACTTTCAAGCACGTATACCCTATCACAGGGGTGCGCAACCTGCGGCCGTAGCAGAGGCGGCACTACTGCAGTTTAGTGCACCCTCTTTTACCCCTACTGCAGTTTAGTGCACCCTAAAATGCATGTGAGAACAACATGATTTAATCAGCAGAATGAATGCCGTTCGTTCTTCCCTATAGTTATAAATGAGTGTCTTTGTGTCTTCGTCTTCGCACATTACACCGAGCGCGCGCTTCGGTGTAATGTGCGTAGTCATCGTTTGCGGGAGAATGCGCCGTTGTTTTAGGGTGCACTAAACTGCAGTAGTGCCGCAGAGGCAAAGTGCGGCCGTGAAATGAGAAGAAATGAGAAAGAATATTGTGCATGTATATTGCAAATATTTTTGGAGTTCAAGGCAATCGAAAAACAATCGTCACCATAGTAGCATACTAGTCACCTTGTGACTGTGGAACACCTTTATGCCTGTGCTGCTTGGAAAAATGTGCGCCCGCAGGCGCGATGAAGGCGTTCAAGCAGTTCGATAACTCATGAATAGAATATTTTAGGGAAGTTACATTCATGTGCATTCATGGCTACAGTCATCAGCTAAAAGAAACAAAAGGGACAATTGTAGTTTGCTCGAATTGTTCGCGCGCATTAGCTTCAAGTCTGTAACCTCAATAAGGATGCTTGCTAGATCAGTTTCTGCAGCGGTAGTGCTGTGTGCCTGTGTGAAACAACAGATTGAATCGAAATATATTGCAATTTCTTTACGAGATATTGTATTTCTACCTACTTAGATTTTGTGTATTTTCATAAAAAAACATGTTAAAATTTCAGTTCTGTTTTTATTTCACATTTATCACTAAATCTAAAACTCACGCTTTGGGCTGCGAAAGAACTGCATGATTAGTAATAATAAGATACTTTATAACTTTAATAATATCGCAAGGTAGGCAGGCTTATATGAGAGGTTCTAGATATGCGTGGGCCTATATACGAGTGAATACCTAGAATAGACCGGCTCTATGATGAATGAATTTTGTATGAGTAGTAAGAAAACGGCGAACACCAGATAGCGCAAGATGGCCGCCATCGCTGACGTCCCCCCCCCTCTGGAACGGCAGAGTGTCGTGGTCGGCCGCCGTGGTGCTTCGGGTCTGAGTCCCCCCCCTCTGGAACGATAGAGTGTCGTGGTGGACTTGGGCGACCGCCAGGATTAGTCTTGAGGCTATAGTGTGTGATGTTTTTGGTGCAATCTGCTGAATGTTGGGTTGTAAAATGGGTTGTTTCGAGTGGAAGGAGTGGTCGGATGAGAAAACGGAGGTCGGATTCGTATTCAGCGTGAAATTCTGCATCGGTAGGGTGAGTTTCAAGTCAATCGGAGAGAAAAAATTTTCGGCTGACGTCCCCCCCCCTCTGGACAGCTTGCTTCGATTTTGGCTTCCAGTGGACGGATTTTGTCGTGCGATAGCTCGTTTGAAAGCTAAGAGTGAGACAAATTCAGTGAAAGAATCGGCTTGTTCCTATCTGTCTTCGTTTAGATGTGAGACGCCATTTAAGATTTTGGGACATTGGCGAAAAACGACAGAGTTAGAATTTGGGACGTTTTGGGCTGTAGCGCCAAAACGAAGCATCGGATGGAAAACGGATTTCAGATTTGGAATCAGCTTGATGTTATTGTCCAATGAGGATCATCTTCCAATGAGAATCAAGCATTTCTTTATAAATAGCGAGCCTTCCACAGTGAGAATCATTCCATCGTTGAATCACACGAGTGACGGACGCACATTTTCTCTCTCTCTCTCTAGTTCCCTGTTCTATTATCCAACTAAAATGGTAAGTCGCTACTTCCCTCCCTCTCCTCCCTTGAACGTAAACTTAATACCATCTTTTTTCATTTTCAGGCATCTACTCCATCTGCTGCACTAGTAGGACAAAATGGCGGTCAAACGTTACAAGGTTCGCTACGGTCAGATCATCTACAACTGAGGTCAGTGGAAGAAACAACCAAGGTACATAATCCTACACCGCTACAGCGTAAATTTAAACAAGCCTTGCGTTATGGTGATCATAGCGTAGTACTCCAAACGGGAATGCTCCCTTCCACGGATGTCAAGATAATGCACAATCAGTATGGGGACTACATACTGATCCCCGTGAGTCCGTACATTCGCCACCAACTTGATATTATTGAGGAGTATGTGACATTAAATATGGACATTCCTACTCCTCTTGCTCAAGAGTGGAAGGCGAGAGATGACAAGGATACTCCCTATAGAAAGATTTGGGATGGTAATCACATTTGCCTACCGGTATCACATTGGTGTACTTACTATAAGAAGGATGGAGATCATTCAATACCCATCAGATGTGATGAGCTCGGAGAAGGTACTTGGGATATCCTTTTCAAAGTGAATGGCTATATTATGGTCGACACAAGGATAATAAAATAGCCTCTCTCTCCATGCATATGGAATCCATCCTATATATTCCGAAACCACCCAACGTGGACGACATAATTGATCAAATCCTTAACAGCAGTGGTACGAAGCGCAAGTTGGAGAAGAATGCTACATCGAAACGCAAATCAAAGAAGGAGAATTACTAGTCCTTTCCTAACTCTACCCTATGACAATTCGCTTATGTGCTTTGAGTGTCGTAGACGTGGTCTTATTAGATACATTTTACTTCTTCGTTGCCATCATATCATTTGTGTATTTTGTCGTGAAAAGCATCGATGTAATTCTTCATTTTGTAATATGTTATAGAACGCTTCCTTAGATGTGTAAATTTCCGTTTTAGGCTTCTATCATCATTTTTATGGATTGTGAGGGTGAACCTGTACAGGAGCTCAGTGCTATTGCTATGAACAATTGGACATATCAGATTGTTAGTGTCTATCATCAACATGCCAACTGCGATCCCAATGTTGATCAATGGGCGAGAAAACACATTCATGGACTTAATCTGAAATATTTGCAAGACTGGCTTTTTCTTGTGAGAGTGCTCTTCTTATTGACTTTAAACGATGTTAGCTGCTTTCAATGTTATAACGCATCTTTTGTAATAATCCTGGTAAGGAGAGGAAAGTATTTCCCAATCTAATCATTGATGATATTTTGCTCCGCCTTGGGATACTAGAGTGAATCAACATTATCATGAAGTCACGAAACGTTTTAAGGATTTGTGTGTTCCTATTTTGTCTGTTCGTTGTAGTAGCTACGTTCATAATCAATGCTTCTTTCCTCCTTACCTCAACACTGCCAAAGTCCTGTATGGTTATCATTGCTCGCTGTATGATAGTTACCAGCTGTATCTATTTTATCTCTTTCAAACCATTGATTTATAATGCATGCTTGTTACCGTTATTCAATAAATGTTACTATGAGAAGAGTTGTTGTTTTCATGCAATGGATGGGTTAGATAAAGGGCGATCATGTCTTTCTCAAAAAAAAAAATAAAAAAATAAAAAAAAAAAAAAAAAAAAAAAAAAAAAAAAAAAAAAAAAAAAAATAAAAAAAAAGAAAAAAAACAAAAAAAAAAAATAAAAAAAATAAAAAAAAAAAAAAAAAAAAAAAAAAAAAAAGAAAAAAAAAAAAAAATAAAAAAAGAAAAAAAACAAAAAAATAATAAAAAAAAAAAAATATAAAAAATATAAAAAAATAAAAAAAAAAAAAAATAATAAAAAATAAAAAATAATAAAAAAAAAAAAATAATAAAAAAAAAAAAAAAATAAAAAAAAAAAAAAAAAAAAAAAAAAAAAAAAAAAAAAAAATAAAAAAAAAAAAAAAAAATAAAAAAAAAAAAAAAAAAAATAAAAAAAAAAAAAAAAATAAAATAAAAAACCCCAAAAAAAAAAAAAAAAAAAAAAAAAATAAAATAATTTAAAAAAATAAAAAAAGAAAAAAAAAACAAAATAAAATAAAAAAAAAAAAAAAAAAAAAAAAAAAAAATAAATAATAAAAAATAAAAAAAATAAAAAAAAAAAAAAAAATAAAAAAAAAAAAAAAAAATAAAAAAAAAAAAAAATCAAAAAAAAAAAAAAAAAAAATAAAAAAAAAAAATAAAAAAATAAAAAAAAAAAAAAAAAAATAAAAAAGAAAATTAAAATTTAAATAAAAAAAAAAAATTATAAAAATAAAAAAAAAAAAAAAAAACAAAAAAAAATAATAAAAAAATTTATAAAAAAAAAAAAACAAAAAAAAAAAAATAAAAAAATAAAAAAAAAAACAAAAAAAAAAAAAAAAAAAACAAAAATAAAAAAAAAATAATTAAAAAAAAGACGAACAAAAAAAAAATATAAAAAAAAAAAAAAATAAAAAAAAAAAAAAAAAAAAATAAAAAAAAAAAATAAAAAAAAAAAAAAAAAAAAAAATAAAACGACTGCGGAACATTACGTTTTCATAGGCAAAGTTTAAAAGAGCTGTTTCAAGAGTTATGTTTGTGATAAAATTCATAAAGAAGGAGACCGACACTCGAAGCAGAAGCGTGGCTTCCTCTCGATGTGTGGCTGATGCTTAGTAAGAATAAAGCAATGAGCACTCTATTTCTAAGAGTTTAATGAATACATTCTCTGATAGCATTATCATGGCGCGATTCTAGGGATTAGCCGCGATTATAGTTTGCGATTAATTAGTGCGTGCAATAATGTAAGTTTAGTCATTTGGAGAAAAAGGAAAGAGGTGGGAAAAAGTCATCGCTGGGAGTGGAATGGAATGGGGGAGGAAAAATGGAATCGGAGGGGGGGAATAGTCCTCTTCGCCCTCTTTCCATTGTGCTGCTTATTCATGGAAGTGGTTATATCTTTTAGTTAGACATCCCCCCACAAGACTTTATTAAAAAAAGACCATATGATAAAAATTGTCTTGATCTTCATTTCTGAAACGTCACTTAAAACAGCAGTTAACCATCATTGGTAGCAGTCTAGTGATTGTGATTGAAGCCAGATTTCAGTTCGTATTTTTCACAGTCTACCTTTCCATAAAGAAAAAAATTGAGAAAATGCAGTGAATGAGTGAGTGGAGTGGTTCTTGATTTTTTGTTTGCACAACTGGTTTTCGAGCTATCGTCTGCTCACTCACGAAGTATAATACCTTTCTGTACATGCGACTCTTATTATTTAGAAGGCAAAAAGAAAAGGCTTAAGGCAAATTCATAACTTCAAAATAAGACTTGCTATAGACATCAGTAACGGTTTGATGTGATGGACATGAATGATATGATGGACAACTATGTGTTGCTGATGTAAGTAAGCGGAAATGGATTGGGGAAATGAAAAGCGCATCTTCAAGAGATGTAAGCATGGGCATGTGTGTCAACGCTGTTTCATACAGTAATTGCATTCAAACTTTGCCAATGTAAACCCCGCGCTGTGATATATTGCTCAGTTCGAGTGTCACTTATGTCGGCAATAGTTAGTACCTATGCATTATTGTGGTGGTATAAGATAGGTTTTAGCAAAGACTAAACACGGGGAACAAATGGCGAAGACCGCGAAACCGTATATTTTAAAATTATTAATAATAATATAACGTAAATATAAAAGGTGTCAAAAGGTCTTCAAAGTTTTTCTATTCAGCCCAATTCAAGCTCTCACGACGATATGGAAAGCAATATCACGCGATACAATGCTAAAACGACATGCTAACTGATAATAAATTCATTCGTTGAATGAAACTTATTTCTCATGTGAGGGGGAGACAGTGTTGAGGGGACCGAAGAAAATTAGCGCCAAATAACAACGAAACGAAAAAAGTACTATCTTAAGCAATATGCTAACGAAATTTGCGTTTCATCTCCAATCCTAAAGTTTCGCCCTTTCAAAGAGTAAGAGGAAGGAACGAAAATTCTTACACACAAAAGGGGGCGGTTATCCTTTGCATCAATACTTCCAAAATGATAGCAGCTCCTAGCCGTGGGCAAGCCTATTGGGTAATATCTTTGGCTCCTAAGCGTTGTTAATTATGCACATTGTTAGAGACTCTCGCAAAGTAATTATTAAAATGGATTTCAAGACGTTCCATGTGATAAAGTTCTTCTGACGTGTATCAGGTCCATCTCCATGCAGGTTGTTAAATAACTGTTTTCAGCTGAATTTATTGGATATTAAAGAAGGGAACTGTTAGGAGGTTGTTTTATAGGAACCTATCATCGTCCCAGTGATTGATTGGTGTTATGGTATTTATCAACCGTCGCTGTATCAGGAATAGCAAAGTCGCAACTTTATTTTCGACATGAAGGGAATTATCTATTCCAGTGGGTAAATAATAAAACATTAAATAAACTTCCATCCCTAATGATGTTTGTTGTATTTGGATAGATTATTAAAAGAAAGTAAAGAATTCAAAAGATGTTTACAGATATGTACACTCGCAGCAGCACAACATAAAAGAGCTGCTTTATCATCTATATCACCCAAAATCTGTTTCCTTGATGGAAATGAAGCTCTAACACGAGAAAACCTGAATACGCACGTATTTAATGCTAATTTCCAAAGAATCCGCGAGATAAAAGTCAATTGAAATTTTAGCGCAACAAGTTTGCACCCAGAGATCAAACAGCGCCTTAAATTGAAATGTTTTTTTCAAGCAGCTACTGAAAAACATACGTACTTATTCATTGACTTTACGCAAGAGTGTCACGGTAGGAATTTAGATTTCGAAGATGATATTTTGAAAACCCCAAGATATGCTACAACTATGAGTTCTTATACTCGCATGAATTGATATTTCTCAGGATTAATATGTACAATTGAACTGCATTCAGCAAGTAAAGCAACCTCTTGCAAATCATTAATATAGGAAAGGAAATAGATATCAAGCAAAATAGTTCACATCAAAGATCCACATCGTGCTGAATTTATTACAAGCGGAATACAGTTGATGACAATTGAAAAACTGACATAAAGAAAGCGTGACTCTGTATCGACTCGCTGCATCCTTTAGTCATCTCGCGCCACAATGCCTAATCCAACTTTTCCAATATAATTGAACCCATCTTCAATGTAACTGATAAGAGGAAAATCCATTACAGTTAAAAATAACGTGATTATGCTTCACGTTATGAAGACTTGATCAGTCTGCGACAAACGTAGAATGCGCCGTCAGGGACTATGTTCCACCCGGTTGTCAATACTTTTCTTAGTTAAATATTTTATCTATTGAAGAAAGCATAAATGTGCCAAAATTGCTGTTGATAATGAACACAATGAAGAACATGATTCAACAGTGGCCACTGCTCCAAATGACTCAGACGATGAAAAACGCCAACAAATATGGACTTTAAAGACCGTCACTGCTACATCCCCCTCCACACCTCACAAGACAAACAAGAGGAAGAACTCGACGTAGATCTCACGCCACCACAAACACTCATTAAAAGGAAAAGCGTAAAACAGCACCTCCCAAAAATACATTTCTCAGACTAATTATAATTGAAGCAAGGAATGAGTCTGCTTGCCATGTCATGGAGCCGCCAGAGGTGAATGTCGTTTTCACATTGCACTTGCCTGCGCCCAGCTCCCATAATGAAACCCCTTCCTAAGCAAATGTGAACACGATTCGCATAAACCGATAAAGCTAAATGCAGCAGTTTGTTGTAAAAATGTAGGACAGGAATGAGTAAACAATTAAAGATTGACAAAAAGACTGAGAAGGAGGAAAAAGAGTCAGTCCCGTCCATCGACTGCTGACGTTTTGAAGTCAATCTATTATGATGATAAAACAGTCTCTGCAGTCAGATTTGCAATTCTTACAAGATCCCTTCACATTATCAAAAGGAGCGAGTGGGTTCTTCCACAATCAGCAAGTGAAACGTGTCATGTTTAAAAGGGTCAGGCTACCTAATCACCTCCACAAACAAGCCGAAAGGAAAAAGAATAAAGATTGTACCGCCCAAAAAAAGAAGTAACCGCACCCCCATTATATTGTTCATGACATCGATGAACAGTGGCAAGCAGATTTGTGTGATGTTGCCTCCATTTCAAAACATAACTCGGGCAATAATTTTATTTTAACCGTCATTGATATTTTCTCGCGTTATGCGTGGGCTCAACCTTTAAAAACAACTAAAGAAAGGGAAAGAGTAGCAAAAGCATTCCAAACAATTCTTCTCGAGAAGGTCGCATTCCAAAAAGAATTTCAGAGTGATCAAGGAAATGATAAGAGTTTGAAAATCAGCATGTGAGGGAGAAGATTATTTATGAGAGCGGCATGACAGATGAAGTTGTTTAGTGTATAAGAGCGCTTATAAAGCTGCACTCGTTGAACGTTTTAATCGCACATTAAAAAATCGTTAGTGGCGACATTTTACTGCCAACTTGACACAAAATTGGACAAAGGTTCTACAAGATACACTCCATGCCTACAATCACTCTATCCATCGTTCTATTGGACTCAGACCAGTAGATGTAAATGCTGACAATGTAGATAATAAAGTGATGCGCGAATCATTCCAACGTAAACGCACTCTCATGTGAAAAGTGATGTGAAAATTGGCGACATAAAGTTCGTATCGTCAAAAGTGAAAAGTGTTTTTGCTAAAGGGGGTAACTACCTTCCGAATTGGACTAGAGGCGGGAGGTATTTACAGTATCAAGGATTAATCAAAAAGACGCTCCCGAACCACACCTACAAGTTGAAAGATACGATAATGAAGAAATTGAGGGTAGCTTTTTAACCGCGATGAGATTGAGAGTAGTCACTGAAAGTGAAACATATTTGGTAGAGATAGAGAGAATAAAACATTCGATTGTAAAAAAAACGAGCAAGGTGTAAGAAAATGGTGTCTTGTTAAAGGTGCTGGTTATCCTTCAAGTATGAACTCTTGGATGCGTCGTGCCGACATCTTTCATCTAAGTGATCGACAGTGATTCATGCAAAGTTGTAACTAACAAGGTTTAGGGTTTGAGCTATGAATCCAACTGCCTCATTTTATTCACGACCCTCCAATGTAAGTGGTGGAGGACAAATTTACATCGGCGCTCGCCGCCAACGTGGAGGTAGCATACTTGGTGCACTGAAATCTGTTGTAGCACCTCTCATATCCAATGTCGGTAGATCTTTAAAACGTAATGTTTTAAGTAATGCCGTTGGCTTTGCTGGTGATGTTGCTAGTGATCTTTCCAGAGGTAGAAGTTTTAAGAGCAGTGTTTGTTGAATCGTGGGAAGGGAAGGAACGCGGTTAAAAACATTGAAAAGCAGACCATTGCTGTGTTTACTCAAGGAAAGAAATCACCTAAACGAATGAATAAAGGAAGGAGGAAACATCGCGGAGCTGGTAAGGTGCGATCTTCAGTCAAAAGGCATTCACGCAAACAAACATCGCAGAGGCTCTAATCATTCATCAGGCGCTAAACGACGACGCTGCTATAACTTCTAATCATGGAGTGTAAAACTTCCGGTTTTTGTTTGTTCGATCAACAAGCCATACAGACAGATATTCTTAGTTCAAGTATTGTAGATTATCATCCTCGAACAGCTGAGAATGCTGGCCCCATTGAATTTGTTATTCCTGTGGTAGTGATGACTACATAGATTTGAGTTATGCGATGCTTGATTTGAGGTTTAGAATTCAGCAAGCAGATGGAACTGCTATTGACGATACACATAAAGTTGGACTGAACAATTTACCATTGACTACATTACTTCGTGATGTTTCTCTAACGATTGGAGAGCAGCAGGTGGAAGTGGTCAAAGCGATTATCCCTATAAATCATATTTCAATCATGTATCACAGTTTCATCCAGCAGCACAAAAAAGTCATATGGAAGCCATGGGATGGTACAGAGATGAAGCAGGAAAATTTGATGTTGAAACAAACAGTGGCTTTGTAAAGCGATCTGCTATGATTAAAGATAGTAAAGTATGTCAGCTATATGGTCCGCTGAATTTAGACTTCTTTAGACAGTCAAAGTTTTTACTCTGTAATACCAGCATGCGACTCAAGCTGACATTGAATAAGCCTGAATTTGCGCTGAATGCATTTGCTAAAGTTGACAATTTTAGAATTCATGTGGAAGATATTGCACTTTACATTCGTCGAGTAGTACCGAATCCAAGTGTCATTAGAGGGCATGCTGAAGGTCTTAACCGCCAAAATGCCATTTACCCCGTTCAGCATACAAAGCTTCTCACCTTTACAATTCCGAAAGATCAAAAGAGTTTCATGAAAGATGGCCTCTTTCCATCGGAAGCACCGAAGCTCCTCATGGTGGCAAAGGTTGAAAATGATGCATTTAATGGTAATATAAAGAAGAATCCTTTCAATTTTAAACACAATCAGTTAAGTGAAATTGCTTTACGTGTAAATGGTGTGAGTCATCCTGGTCCACCCTACAAACCAGATTTTGCTTCGGATCAATTTATGCGCAGTTATGTTGATTTTATGGATGTCTTTGGCTTTTACAATACGGATGACACCAACGGACTGACTATGAAAGAGTTTAAGAGTGGATATACTATTTATGCATTTGATTTGACTGCTGACAGCGATATTAGTGCACCCTATCGTCAAGCGAACGTGCCTCATAATATTCGTTTGGATTTGACGTTCAAAAGAACACTACCTGAGACGATCAATGTATTAATTTATGCAGTCTTCGATTCAAATATTGAAATTACAAAGTATCGTGACGTGATTCTTCAGTATAATCATTTAATGAGTTGGTTGACTGCTGACGATATTAAGACTAAAGTGCAGCGTAATGCAGACGAAGCGACGTTGAAAGCTTTCGATAATGTCTATTCACTCGATACCTTACCACCTGCAGTAAATCACTATCCCATCTTTATTGTGCTAAACACTCATTCGCAGAATTTAGGCGGTGAGCATTGGAAAGCGATCTTTATTGGAGAAGACCGACGTGGTGAACTATTTGACTCTCTTGCTCAACCTCCAAATATACCAACACAGCAGTGGTTGAGAAAACATACGCGTCAATATCAGCGAAATGAACGCATACTACAACATCCACTTTCATCAACGTGTGGTGCTTTTGTACTGTACTTCATCTTAAAACGTTTACATGTATCTCGATTTGCATCTGTTATTCAAAACTTTTCATGTAATCCATCCTCTAATGAAAAAATGATTGGTAAGTTCTATCATGATTTGAAATAAAAACATCATGTTGGAAAAATTGTTTTTTATTTTACAATCCGCTGGGTACGTACATACTCAATGAGATAGTCTAGGATCACATTTGCTTGTACATGAGATTTTAGTCCAGTAATGATCACTTTACTATTATGAAAGATTGCCACATGCACAGGTAACCAACAACTAATGAGAGCTGCAGGAAAAAGTTCGGGTTCATAACACAAACTGTAACTGCTGGTACGAATCTTCAAAAATGATAGACTGTCACTCAATTGAGTAGAGATCACCATATTGTCCACAGTCAGATTCGACATCACACACCTCTCCCTCTTCCATATCCGACGTAGTAGTCTTTGTAGCTCTAAGCGCATTGACTGCGCCGATGAATGAGAAAGGGCGCCGAGAATCTGTACAGTTCCCATTTGGGAAGAGTTGAAGATTCCGTGAATTGTTCATCTTCACCACTAACATTTGAGGACGGCCCGGTAATACTTGCTGTTTGGAAGCTGTTGGTGTAATGTTGTGAGATCGATTTTGGTGTAGAGTCTGAAGCGACGAGAATGTTGACGATGGTGTAGCGATGGCGCTTCATGATGAAAGAATGAGTAAATTGAGCGATGTACCTTCCTTTTATACTTTTCCCAACTACCTTGATGAAATGTGAAGTTAGTATGAAGTTGGGAATGATAGAGTTGAATTCGCCGATTGTTGACGCGCAGCCAGATGCGATTTCCAATACGTGAATGTCTTTTCATATAGAAGTATTTCAAGTCCTTCATGATATGATGTAGAGATTGAAAATGACGATAAGATAAAGCAAACTCTCTTCTCACATTTCCAGTTGAATCTTTGAAATAGACGTTTCGATCATGATCCGTTTCAATACGTTGTAGGGAATCTAATTTCCAACTCATGATGTGTGGTAGTCATGTCTGATTAAGATTTGCATAGTAGGGCGATGAACTCACGACGAATAAATGTCATGATGGAGCGATGTATGTATCTTCTATACTTCTCCCAATTGTAATTTGCGAAATGAGAAACAGTTTGCGGAATGAGAATGGTAGATTTGAATTTCATTTCTGTAATGTTGAAGCCAAACTTGATCACCCAAGGAGATGAATCTTAATGTTTCAAAATATTCCAAATCCCTCATGATATCATTGAGGTTGACAAATTGTCGCCATGTTAATGTAATTCCTCTTGATGTATGACCATGAGAATTTTTGAAATGTACGTTTCCATCACGATCAACTCTGATATATTGTAGAGAGTCCAAAATCCAAGTCTTCATGATGTTATGCAAAGTTGCAGATTAGCAATATAAAAATGTCGTTTTATCATATTTTGCTTAGCAATGCGGCTACAAAGAGATTTACTAGTAATCGAGCCGCACTCTTTTCTACTCCCATTGATCATGCACAACAGATAAATGGAAATTGGGAAGTGGGTGTCACTCAACTTGTTTATAGCAACTGTGTCTATACTTTTGATCATGAGGTGATGACTATTAATATGAGGCGTACAGCTGCTTATCAATGTGAAAAGGGGTGCCGAGTATACATTCCACAGTGGCCAAAGAAAGATCTCTTATCATGTAAAAAGTTTATATATGATTTCTTGAATAAAGCGAGTAAACATATTGTCCAATTTACTCCGCACAATGATGATTATAATTATGTACATCATGTAGTTGAGAAAGATTGGATTGTTGGTTTAAGTCCAAGTTTAAGAAATGATTTAGGTTACCTCGCTAGCGCCTTAACAAGCTATGATAATTTTAACGTTAATTACCACATAAGTGGTCATAAACAGTTAATATATCGAGAGGAAGCTTATTATGTAGATCTTATTCCAAGAAATGAAAGACGTTTGTGAAGAAGATTGTGATTAAGCCAAGAAAGACAAACATGACTCCTGAAACATTATTGAAGAAATTTAATTATCTCCTTCGAGTTGATGGCAAACAAGTGGCAACATTGACTTATATTAAATCATCTAATCATATTGCAATAAGCAAATTAAATGATGATGATCTAGTATTAGTTTGTTCAAAAGATTTTCCTCAGTTCTTACGACATCGTTCTGCAGCTGTTCATAGGAAAATCTGATATGCAACATTTACCATGTGAAAGGTCAAATCAATTTGATACAGAATGGACCGTATTCTTTATACAGAAAGTGTGTAGAGCCTTTAGGTGGTATCTTACATGAAACAAGATGTTGATGCCTCGAATTATTACTTCGGTTAAATTGGTTGTAGATTATTTAAATGAAGTGATTAATGACCAACATATTTCATTTTCTGAAAAAGAAGGTACTTTGTCTCTCACTATAAGTGGAAAAGGTATTGAACTAATTATGGATAAAACTCTAATGGACATTTTGGGTTTTGATCAAAATATCTTTAAAAAGTGGTACTGTAACCAAAGCTAGCGCAGACATGTCGCTAATTCCACGCGTCGTATTAACTATTTTTCAGATATATTCCAATAATTGGTGAAGATGTAAGTGTGGGAGATGTTGAAGCTCCATTGCTCAGCAATGATAGACATACCAGCCAAAAGCTGCAGTATTTTATGTTTGCTGAGCATACTTTCAAGAAAGTGCATTATACAAAGCTGAAATCAAACTACATCCCACAAATTGATATTGCCATTTATGAGACGATGCTGGTGCGTTGATTTCCTTTTCCATAGAAGATGCTGTAACCAAGTATTACACTCCATTTCCCAATATGAAGAGTTAATGCATAACGTATGCTAATCATATTTTTTCCATAGTGATTAAAATGGAAAGTGGTAGTGAAAATAAGAGACATCGTTTCCTTAATTTTCTACGTTGCCCATAATGCTTCTATGAAAAAACGTTTCCAAAAATAAACCCATCATCGCTCTATCGAGTAGATTAATCGGCCC
>CAJQUW010016738.1:725000-752146 GCA_907163375.1 Prostheceraeus crozeri | reverse complement strand
TAATTGCATTTCTTTTACTGTTTTATATCTATCAAAATTACTTGAATTTTTCATTTCTTGGGGTCGATTGCGTATTTTGATCAGAACCATTATAATTTTAGATTTTATATGATGATCCTCGAAAAATGTCGGAAAAGTCGTTTATGCTATATGAAAGATGTATCACTTGGTATATTCAACGTTTTATAACGTTATTGATTATGCATCACTCGTCGATATGGTGGCAGTTTAGATCAACTGTCAACTCACTTTCGAACCAAGTCATGAAAACTAATTTGCAAAATGTAACGTACGAACGCAAAAACTAGATATCAATTTTCATTTATTCCAATTGTAAATATATATTGACGATTTTTCTTAAAAATCCGGGATTGGCATATCTTAGTTTATCTCCTTATGTAACAAAAATGCTATTACATTAATCTAGATCATTCACACATTTCTTTGCAAAACAACATAGCAGAATTGCGTAGTACGAACGATTATAGGCCTGTTCAGAAACATGCAGCAACACATACAATTTGTCGAACTTTATACACTCTGACAATCTCTTTTGACGACATTGTGCGTGCTATATTGAGATGTCTGCGTCTGACGCTTGATGACTCCCATTCGACAGGCTATGACCTTATTGAATAAGACAGCAACACGCACCACCTCAATGCAGGGTCGCCAACACCAAAAACGATCAAAATAGTGACCTAAAATCTCGAGAAAAGTGGCTAAATGGTAATGATTTTAAGGGTTGTGAGCCAAAAACATACAAATTTCTACCGGTGACTAAATTTATTCCGTAAGAATATATTTATTTCCATACTTGTTAGATTGTTTAGTACCTACCATATGCATGAAGTTGAACCAATGTACGTACTATCATTAGCTCATAAATCATTTCGTTGCAATAATATGAATAGATCTATGGATAGGCGCCTATAACATTGACTAACTACCCTATGAATTTTTATGAAAACGACATCACAAGAAGTAAATAACTCGATTTGAGCGCCAGTTATACGGTATCACAATTTTGCTGAATATGAAAGACTCAAATCGTCTTTCTACAACAGTCAACCAGAAAATAATCTATGTGAACAAAGATTGATAGAATAAGAAATGTAACAATGAAAATTAATATACCGTATATACTCCAATAGAGCCCGGCCTCCATTAGAGCCCGGGTTAGAGCAATCTGATTTAATAGAACCCGGCTACGACTCAGAAGCTATAGGAATAGGCTATTCAAGATACCATGAGCAAGCGCATACTCGTACATGTAAGAAAGATTTCAACTACGGTATACTGAACAGTAACAGCAAGAGGTCATACAACAGGGCCTACTGGATTTTATCACACATACTTCTCCTTACTTTTGCAAGATATCATCGATCATACAAGACCTACATTATGCCATACATTACCATGCCTACTTTATAGAATCACAAAGTTGATTTAACTGTATGCTCTGAATTATTTGCTGATCATGTCTAACAGTTTAAACATACACAATATACACATACTACATACTGTAACCAAATATGCCATCATTGAATGATGACAGACTGATGCTAACTCTCTGACGGAATGGGTACAAATAATTTGTAGAAAATTGTAATTTCTCTACGAATTCATATTGAAGTAAATTCAACTGCGCTTGCATTGCAACCCCAGCCACTAATTGTTTTCACCGAAGTTTACTTCGACATGTATTTAGATTATTGAAAGTCATCAAAATTAAAATATAATCAATTAACAAAATTATGACAGACAAAAAGATTCTGAAAAAGGCAATGGGCTTGTTTACGTCTGATGGTATAAAATGTGCAGTGTTCGCCAAAATATTTACGACGAGTATGATCATACTCATCGATGAGTTACCAGTAGTGAAAACTGTGCCCTACTTGCGACGGATAGGTACATGGATAGGTACATGTATAATTTAGTGTTATCAATAGGTACATGGATAGGTACATGTATAATTTAGTGTTATCAATAGGTACATGGATAGGTACATGTATAATTCAGTGTTATGAATTAGGAACCTGTATGAGATCTGTTTTACTGGATAGGTACATGTGTTTGGTACACTCGGTTGAGTACACTGTGTTTCGGAACGTCTATGATCGAACTTGTGTGGTTTGGTTCTGAGCACTTGGGTACGTACCGATAGACGTCCGTTGTTTGATTTTGAATGGGTTTGCTCATTTGCGACTATTGTGACAATTATTTTAAATGTAGCACTATTTAGATGTGAAACTTTACTGTGCAGCTATGATTTAGTTGCTCCCCAATAAGAAAACCAATTCCAGAACTATGTTTAAAATGAAAAGACAAGAGATTTACAATGTAAATTTAATTTAAGCGTGAAAAATAAATGACGGGTACAGATCACGTCCCTCAGGCGACTCCATGATCTTCAGGAAGTCATCACACCATTCATGAAATGTCTGATTGTTACTAAAGTCATGGTCACACTCGTGTACCGGACACTTCACCGGTAGTCTACTCCGCCTTTGAAGTGCTGACACAGTCAAGGTCTTTCACAGGGCCACTTTGCAGCCGCACAAAGATGCATGGTCATGTCCAACTGACCTCCCATAATGACTTGGCTGTCATTTTGAAAATAAAATAATGGCTTTGAGGACATGCTTCTTGTTATGGAACGTTGAGGATAAGTACTTAACAGTTTGGAACAATGACATCCTTTATATAGTTATATATTCTTTAGGGAAGTTCGGTACCTCTCTGATTGGCTGTTAGGATTTCCTTTGTTTAAAAAGTATATAAGTCCGAGGTTTGTACCAATTCTTATCAAAGGTTCTAATCCTCACGTTTACAATTTACAATTATTTTAAATCTACAAGTCATAATGGATCGCAAACAGAAAGCCGCAGTTGAGAACGGTACTGCTGATCGTACCACTTCGCCAGTGGAACGTACCAATACACCTCCCCAATCTCCTATGGAGCGATCGACAACACCAAACGAGCCGGTGGTGTTCACCCAAGCCCCTGCATCGCCCGACTACTCGAGTGATGATGGTGAGGATAGTGACGTATCAATCGAGACGATGCGTCACATGAATAAGAAGTCCATGCGAACGCCACTCTATGGAAGGGTCACGGTCAAAGTCAAGAACGCCCCGAGAAAGTACCACACGAAACGGGTCTTCATGCGAATGGAGCCGAACGAGCGGAACCTCACAACCGCTCTCGAATTTTCAGTCATCGACCTTGACACACCACGTCGCTGTCCCTGTGCGCCCAAAAAGACCAGGATCCATGTGCAAGTGGACTTGAAAAAACTTGTACCCTTTCCTTACCTTGATGACATATAGTGTGTTTTTTCTTAATCTCTTCATTTAATATTCATTTGTATATATGAACAGACTTGTTTTATCATTTCACAAATCGGTCTTCAATTAAGGTCTGAATGGGAAAGGGGAATAACTATCTACAATTAATGATGTTCAATAACTGAATTGAAACAAAAATCAAATATGAAGACTTCAACTTGAAATAAATAAGAACATATAACTTCTAAAGAAACAATTATGTTGTTAATTTTAAAATGCTTGTAGCAGTCCAGGATGATATCATACATGTGTCATACACGACACCATAAGAATGAGAATGAAAAGACCTTTCGAATGATATAAGGTATGTACCTATTCGATGGGAAAATCCTAGTTGTATGCAACTGTATGCAAGCAGACAAATGTTAGATTTTTAAATTCACTAAGTTTTTAGCCCATTCTTTAAAGACATGTAGCTCTCTAGTTATATGTCATACATGTGTTATACAATACACCATTAGAATCAGCATGAAAAGAGCATTCGAATGATATATTGTATGTACCTATTTGATTAAAAAATCCTAGTTTTATGCATCTGTATGCAACTTGAAAAATTCCAAGTTTTTTTACAAAAATGACTAAGTTTACAAATTTTCAAAGTTAAAGTTTTACAACTAAAAATGACCATAATATACAAACCTCTACACTTGACCTTGACCTTAGACCTGACCTTGACCTTTGACCTTCATACACTTCATACACGGCGGAGCGGGGGTGCCTCAAAATTTCTCGGGCGCTTCGCGCCCTCAAAATTTTTCGGATTATAGGGTAAATAAATTTTCGAGTGCGCTTCGCGCACTCGAAAATTTATTTACCCATGGGTTCCCGGTGCCATAGATACCATTGCTTCCCTAACCCTAACCCTAATCTTAACCCTAACCTTAACCCTAACCTTAACCCTAACCCTAACCTTAACCCTAACCCTGACCCTAACCTTAACCCTAACCCTAACCCTAACCCTAACCCTAACCCTAACCCTAACCTTAACCTTAACCCTAACCTTAACCTTAACCTAACCTTAACCCTAACCCTAACCCTAACCCTAACCTTAACCCTAACCCTAACCCTAACCCTAACCCTAACCCTAACCCTAACCCTAACCCTAACCCTAACCCTAACCCTAACCCTAACCCTAACCCTAACCCTAACCCTAACCCTAACCCTAACCCTAACCCTAACCCTAACCCTAACTCGAAAATTTATTTACCCATGGGTTCCCGGTGCCATAGATACTCTTCTTCCTTCCCTAACCCTAACCCTAACCTTAACCCTAAACCTAACCCTAACCTTAACCCTAACCCTAACCTTAACCCTAACCCTAACCCTAACCTTAACCCTAACCTTAACCCTAACCCTAACCCTAACCCTAACCCTAACCCTAACCCTAACCCTAACCCTAACCCTAACCCTAACCATAACCCTAACCCTAACCCTAACCCTAACCCTAACCCTAACCCTAACCCTAACCCTAACCCTAACCCTAACCCTAACCCTAACCCTAACCCTAACCCTAACCTTAACCCTAACCCTAACCTTAACCCTAACCCTAACCCTAACCTTAACCCTAACCTTAACCCTAACCCTAACCCTAACCTTAACCCTAACCTTAACCTTAACCCTAACCTTAACCCTAACCTTAACCCTAACCCTAACCTTAACCCTAACCCTAACCTTAACCCTAACCCTAACCCTAACCCTAACCCATGGGTTCCCGGTGCCATAGATACTCTTCTTGCTTCCCTAACCCTAACCCTAACCTTAACCCTAACCTTAACCCTAACCCTAACCCTAACCTTAACCCTAACCCTAACCTTAACCCTAACCCTAACCTTAACCCTAACCTCAACCTTAACCCTAACCTTAACCCTAACCCTAACCTTAACCCTAACCTTAACCTTAACCCTAACCCTAACCCTAACCCTAACCCTAACCCTAACCCTAACCCTAACCCATGGGTTCCCGGTGCCATAGATACTCTTCTTGCTTCCCTAACCCTAACCCTAACCTTAACCCTAACCTTAACCCTAACCCTAACCCTAACCTTAACCCTAACCCTAACCTTAACCCTAACCCTAACCCTAACCCTAACCCTAACCCTAACCTTAACCCTAACCTTAACCTTAACCCTAACCTTAACCCTAACCTTAACCCTAACCGTAACCTTAACCCTAACCCTAACCTTAACCTTAACCCTAACCCTAACCCTAACCCTAACCCTAACCCATGGGTTCCGGGTGCCATAGATACTCTTCTTGCTTCCTAACCCTAACCCTAACCCTAACCCTAACCCTAACCCTAACCCTAACCCTAACCCTAACCCTAACCCTAACCCTAACCCTAACCCTAACCCTAGCCCTAACCCTAACCCTAACCCTAACCCTTACCCATGGGTTCCCGGTGCCATAGATACTCTTCTTCCTTCCCTAACCCTAACCCTAACCTTAACCCTAAACCTAACCCTAACCTTAACCCTAACCCTAACCTTAACCCTAACCCTAACCCTAACCTTAACCCTAACCTTAACCCTAACCCTAACCCTAACCTTAACCCTAACCTTAACCCTAACCCTAACCCTAACCCTAACCCTAACCCTAACCCTAACCCTAACCTTAACCCTAACCCTAACCTTAACCCTAACCCTAACCCATGGGTAACCTTAACCCTAACCTTAACCTTAACCCTAACCTTAACCCTAACCCTAACCTTAACCCTAACCTTAACCCTAACCCTAACCCTAACCTTAACCCTAACCTTAACCCTAACCCTAACCCTAACCCTAACCTTAACCCTAACCTTAACCTTAACCCTAACCTTAACCCTAACCTTAACCCTAACCCTAACCTTGACCCTAACCCTAACCTTAACCCTAACCCTAACCCTAACCCTAACCCTAACCCATGGGTTCCCGGTGCCATAGATACTCTTCTTGCTTCCCTAACCCTAACCCTAACCTTAACCCTAACCTTAACCCTAACCCTAACCCTAACCTTAACCCTAACCCTAACCTTAACCCTAACCCTAACCCTAACCTTAACCCTAACCTTAACCTTAACCCTAACCTTAACCCTAACCCTAACCTTAACCCTAACCTTAACCTTAACCCTAACCCTAACCCTAACCCTAACCCTAACCCTAACCCTAACCCTAACCCATGGGTTCCCGGTGCCATAGATACTCTTCTTGCTTCCCTAACCCTAACCCTAACCTTAACCCTAACCTAAACCCTAACCCTAACCCTAACCTTAACCCTAACCCTAACCTTAACCCTAACCCTAACCCTAACCCTAAAACCTTAACCCTAACCCTAACCTTAACCTTAACCCTAACCTTAACCCTAACCTTAACCCTAACCCTAACCTTAACCCTAACCCTAACCTTAACCTTAACCCTAACCCTAACCCTAACCCTAACCCTAACCCTAACCCTAACCCTAACCCTAACCCTAACCCATGGGTTCCCGGTGCCATAGATACTCTTCTTGCTTCCCTAACCCTAACCCTAACCTTAACCCTAACCCTAACCCTAACCCTAACCCTAACCCTAACCCTTACCCTAACCTTAACCTTAACCCTAACCCTAACCTTAACCCTAACCCTAACCTTAACCTTAACCCTAACCCTAACCCTAACCCTAACCCTAACCCTAAACCCTAACCCTAACCCTAACCCTAACCCTAACCCTAACCCTAACCCTAACCCTAACCCTAACCCTAACCTTAACCCTAACCTTAACCCTAACCTTAACCCTAAACCTAACCTTAACCCTAACCCTAACCTTAACCTTAACCTTAACCCTAACCCTAACCTTAACCCTAACCTTAACCTTAAGCCTAACCCTAACCTTAAGCCTAACCCTAACCTTAACCCTAACCCTAACCTTAACCCTAACCCTAACCTTAACCCTAACCCTAACCTTAACCCTAACCCTAACTTTAACCCTAACCTTAACCCTAACCCTAACCCTAACCCTAACCCTAACCCTAACCCTAACCCTAACCCTAACCCTAACCCTAACCCTAACCCTAACCCTAACCCTAACCCTAACCCTAACCCTAACCCTAACCCTAACTCTAACCCTAACCCTAACCCTAACCCTAACCCTAACCCTAACCCTAACCCTAACCCTAACCCTAACCCTAACCCTAACCCTAACCCTAACCCTAACCCTAACCCTAACCCTAACCTTAACCCTAACCTTAACCCTAACCTTAACCCTAACCTTAACCCTAACCTTAACCTTAACCCTAACCCTAACCTTAACCCTAACCTTAACCTTAAGCCTAACCCTAACCTTAAGCCTAACCCTAACCTTAACCCTAACCCTAACCTTAACCCTAACCCTAACCTTAACCCTAACCCTAACCTTAACCCTAACCTTAACCTTAACCCTAACCTTAACCCTAACCTTAACCCTAACCTTAACCTTAAGCCTAACCCTAACCCTAACCCTAACCCTAACCCTAACCCTATCCCTAACCTTAACCTTAACCTTAACCCTAACCCTAACCCTAACCTTAACCCTAACCCTAACCTTAACCCTAACCCTAACCCTAACCCTAACCTTAACCCTACCTTAACCTTCACCCTAACCTTAACCCTAACCCTAACCTTAACCCTAACCTTAACCCTAACCCTAACCTTAACCCTAACCTTAACCCTAACCTTAACCTTAAGCCTAACCCTAACCTTAAGCCTAACCCTAACCTCAACCCTACCCCTAACCTTAACCCTAACCCTAACCTTAACCCTAACCTTAACCCTAACCTTAACCCTAACCCTAACCTTAACCCTAACCTTAACCCTAACCTTAACCTTAAGCCTAACCCTAACCTTAACCCTAACCCTAACCTTAACCCTAACCTTAACCTTAAGCCTAACCCTAACCTTAACCCTAACCCTAACCTTAACCTTAACCTTTACCCTAACCCTAACCCTAAACTTAACCCTAACCCTAACCTTAACCTTAACCCTAACCTTAACCCTAACCTTAAGCCTAACCCTAACCCTAACCTTAACCCTAACCTTAACCTTAACCCTAACCTTAACCCTAACCTTAACCCTAACCCTAACCCTAACCTTAACCCTAACCCTAACCTTAACCTTATCCCTAACCCTAACCTTAACCCTAACCCTAACCTTAACCCTAACCTCAACCCTAACCCTAACCTTAACCTTAACCCTAACCTTAACCTTAACCCTAACCCTAACCTTAACCCTAACCCTAACCCTAACCTTAACCTTAACCCTAACCTTAACCTTAAGCCTAACCCTAAACTTAACCCTAACCTTAACCCTAACCTTAACCCTAACCCTGACCCTAACCTTTACCCTAACCCTAAACCTGACTGCTACGTAGCAGCAAGGTAGCGCCGCTACCTATTGATTCGTGGCAGATACGTGGCATTTGGCGCACCCAGCTACGTATATGCTACGTAGCAAAGTTACCGTATGGCAACCTATATGCTACCTTTGCTACCTTGCAGCTACTTCAATGCTACCTTCGCTACCTTGCAGCTACTTCAATGCTACCTTCGCTACCTTGCAGCTACTTTGATGCTACCTTCGCTACCTTGCAGCTACTTTAATGCTACCTTGCGGCTACTTAAATGCGACTATTGCTACCTTGCAGTTTTACTCGAATGCTAGTATGGCTTGTAGTTGTTCAAATGTTACTTACTAATGCCACCTCACCTCAACATCTGCTATTGCGTTTTTAGCTTGGTTCTGCACATAAAACCCTCATCCAGCTGTGCACCACAGATTTCATTCGAAAACAGACACTATATAAATAAAATTTATTATAATCATTGGGTGCGGATGGAACAGTCTGTCATCGTCTCTCCAGACGCCGTAGAGCCTGGTTCATCCAATTCACGATCAGCTTCCTCACGGCATCTTGGCCCTCGTTGATCCCGTTTCGACGTAGTGCTTCTGTAAAAAAAAACACATGTGACATCAGGGCTGGAACAAATACAATGATTGCAACTGTAATTGTTTAATAAATTTTGAAGTTGTAGTTTTGAAGTAATTGTAGTTGAAGATTTTGATTTTAGAGTAATTGTAATTATAATGGCAATTGTGAAAGTTCAACTGTAATTCTAATTGTTATTATAATAATGGTAAACCGTGCGCTACATCCACGGGCCGACGTCGATCGCCTATATCTACCACGTTGAAATAGAGGTAGAGGGCTTATGAACATCCGAGAAGTGATCAAGGGAGAGGACAGGAGCCTCAACGAGTATATATGGAATACTAAAGACGATCCACTGCTGGCGGTGGTGAAATCAGATGATCAGAACAAGCACGGGCCCGAAAAATTCCAAACATGGAAAGCAGCACAAGTGGACGACAGACAAAGGAAGTGGCATGAGAAGCCTCTGCATGGACAATATTTCAGACAAACCAAGGACATTACAACAAAAGAAACACAGTACAATTGGCTTATAGCAACTGTCAAATTAAAGATTAAGACCGAATCAGTGCTAACAGCCGCACAAGATCAGGCTCTGAACACGAAGGCACATAAAGCACATATCCTAAAGATTTCAACAGACCCGAAATGCAGACTTTGTAAAGTAACTTACGAAACTGTCTCTCACATCCTGACTGGCTTTTCAAAACTGGCAGGAACGGAATACCTCCGAAGACATAGCGAAGCTGCCGAGTCTATCCATAGAGCGACTTGCAAGGACAAAGGAATTGATGTGGTGGATCATGGAAGCACGACCCTCAATCAGTGATCAAAAGTAATGGTACAAAGATCTTGTGGGACTTCGAAGTGCGGGCTGACCACTACTTACAAGCAAGAAGACCAGACATCATCGTGGTGGATAAGATCCAAAGGAAGACTCTGATAATAGATATAGAAGTCCCCGACGACAAAAACATACAAGAGAAAGAGAAGATCACAAACTATCAAGACCTACGCATAGAAATAAAGAAGTTGTGGAACACAAATGTTGAAGTTGTCCCGGTTGTTGTCGGCGCCTTGGGTGCCTATCCTACCTCAACAAGATTCCTGGGGCACACTACATACCGGAATTGACGAAAGCAGCACTCCTTGGCAGTGCTCATATCCTGCATCGAACTATGATATACTTGAGGCTTGGTAAGTCTCCGAGGTCTTGAGACACTGACCGATCTGAATGTGTGAGATCGTGTCAAAAAAAAATTGAATTTTTATGATGTAATTGTAATTGAAGAAATATGTCGGTCAACTACACAATTACTTCTGTCTTTTCGGTTAGACGAAGCACAAAATCCAAAGATTGCTATATTGAAAGTTGAAGTATTCAGTACATCTATGAGATAGCTAGTAGAACAGTCAGCAATCAGCATAGGCCTGGCATCAATGTTAATGACGTGATGATCCACAGGCTAGAAGTTGTTAAGTGTTGATACAGGCCTATAAATACCCATGTAGCCTACAATCCCTACATGCACAAGTATAGCCTACATACAGGTCTGATTCTGTGCCGCGTTTTACCGAATAATTGGAATAAGCCTCTACAACAAAACTCACAAAATTAAAAATGTCATAATAGGAACATTTTCGAATTTATACATTAATATTTCCTTTAATAATTTATGCCAATCTCTAGTAAACGCCGTAGGTGAGAGGTTAACGTATTAATAAACATGAGACCTAGCTTTGATATAAAAGAATGTACATGCAGGAGAATGACTTTGCATGGGTATGGGACGATTCTTATAGGAGGAGATGGCGCAACCTATTTTATGGGCGTTAACACCGCTTTTTAGAAATAGGCCTACCTGTAGCATCTTATACTAAAAATCAAATGTACAAAGATTTAAAATCGTTTTGGACAACCAACTCATAATTGACCAACATTTTTCGGAAAATCGATGTAATTGTGTAATTAATTGCAACTTTTGAAGTAATTGTAATTGCAATTGCAAAGTCACACATGCAATTGTAATTGAATAATAGTCGAGCATTTGCAATTGTAATTGAAGATCTTGATTTCAGAGTTATAATTGTAATTGCAAAAGCACAACTGTAATTGTAATAGTGATGGAAAAAATGTGTAATTGTTCCAACCCTGTGTGATATCAATATAAAATTCGACACAGAAAGCAGATTTTATTGCTTAATGTGAAACAACTGCGTAATAACACATTTCAACTGACTTTTTGTAAGATAAGCATAATAGGCCTATAGATACAGGGTTAGTCAAAAGCAACACGACAACTTAGAATTGAAAATTCTGATGATAGTCACACTAACTGAACAAATGAACATGAAGATGCGACACATGATCCGATTTGTATTAGCAGTTTCTTTAGCGGTTGTCCTGCCCTCGAAAAAAAATTGCTTAATCTTTCCACCAGCAAGGTCTCTCTGATCCTATTACTACAATGTACAGTATTATTGTTACTTTTTGATGTAGACCGACTTCTTAGGCCTGTAGGAATAAGCATTTATTCAAATATAGACACCTGTGGCAGATCACCGTGCGTAAAAATTAGATAATAGCATGCAAAAAAGACATTGATCATAATTTATAAATCACAGATCTGCGTTCCTTTAGTCAAATGAAACTGGAATATCCTGAGAAAAAAATAGTCACAGTTGTCACACCACTACCAATACGAACCTGGACTTTATTTTATCTTCTATCAGGACTATCCTTTCTGAATGTATGATAACGATTGACGATAATTGATTCATTGATAATGTCGCTTTCTAGCCAAGGCGGAGATGCAAGAGGAAAATCCTCAGAGAAAAAGGCAGAGAAGAGGACACAATCCTTCCGAAATTCATGCAGGATAGAGGAGGATTCTAGAAACTGCATCACTGATAAAGTGGAGTTTGAACTATAACATGTACAAGTTGCCAGTAATCATTTTTTAACTGTTTAAGGAACGGTTCGTAATAATCATGTCACAAAACATACGTGTGGATACTTTCAAATTATGTTACATTTGCATGCTCTTAATGTTGTAATGATTAACTAAGCAATATATTCTAGAGTGAATGTCAACAACGGTCGACGTGAGTCTAATTAAATTAAACGGCCGGCATTACTAAAATCGGTCGGCCGGTTCCAACCCTGTCTGTAGCATACTATTCATATGAATCATGCATGCAGTTAAGTACAGTAAGTCCCTATGATGCTATACTATGATCTCTGTATTGAAAGTATACAAATTTATTGAAGAATGTCAATGCCTGATTAACATTTAATTAACGTGCATACTATGAGCAGGAATTGTAGTGGAAAAACTTTTTATACCTTGCTTGCGACCTTCTATACTTATGTGTTCTGATTCATTATGTTGTATTCGCAGCAGACTTGTGTCAATTACTCATGAAATGTAGTTGATTGCAATTACAAATTACATCTCTATCAATGTAATCGATTACAGTTATAAATTACCGATACTCCGTTTTTCTTCGATTACATTTCAATTAATTCATATTTACTTTAGATAATTGTCATCATTAAACTCTGCGTTTCCACGCCACCTCTTTTTCAAGGCAGATTTGCTTAGGTTAATTACAATTGCTCCCCGGAAAAGCAGGCGATGATATAGCATTGATATTAAATTAGCACCTTTTTATTCTCACCCAAGTGTTTTCGCCCTACAACTCTACTACTATACGATTCAAACTGAAGATACAGGATTGGGATATCGAGACTTCTGGCTTCTAGGAGACTTTGCCATGCTTGCAATTACCTGCTATGATTTAAATTGACTTGAAGATTTCAACTTTGTTTTTTTTCTCTTTTCTCCGATGGGAGTAATTTTCTGATCTGCATTTTCAGTTCAGCTATTAAGATAAGAGGGAAAGAATATCATAAGACCGGCACTTCATTTAGATTTTGGAATTGTGTTTCGTCATAAATTTCTTTGAAAAAAGTACCGGTAGTTGCACACCCGGTAGGCTACACATTTAAGTATAGTAATGCATGGAAAGGTGAAAGCAAAATTATTCTTCGGGTGTTGTATATTAAAAACGGGCGTGTCATCTACATGTACGTCACAACATCCACATGAGTTGTATTTCACTCTACTTGCACTGAATGTGACAATTTCTTTAACGTTGATTCCTGTGAACAAGCCAGACGGCGAAACGTCAGGAGATTTATTTTATTTATTTTTAATATACAACATCCGAAGAAGAATTTTGCTTTCACCTTTCCATATCAATAACCGGATGTGTGGAACCATATCAACTCATAGTAATGCATTTTTTGACGAGGAGAGTCACGTAATTTAAGCAACTTGAGGAACGAATGTTAAGCTGTGCTGACTGCAAAATAATCGCAATTACCTCTCAATTACATGGCTAAAAATGTTATTGATTGCGATTATAAATTACTCATCAGAAATGTAATTGATTACAATTACTAATTACATTAATTGTGATTGCGATTACGCAATTGTAACAAGAATTACAACACAGTCGTTTACAGCTGGAGAGTTGGAATTTTACGAGTAATATAGTTCACCCTCACTCGGTAGCAAATTCTTCATTATGATTTTATATCTTTTTTATTCCCCTTCGTATAAAACGTTGCGAATCATTTGAAATATTTTAATATTTTGACATCAAAATTATTCACTGTGATTTTGTGGCTTCTTTATGTCCCTTTGTAATCATTTGAAATATTCTCTTATTTATAGATTAATTTGCTCTTCAGGAGTTCATTGCTTGTCCACTTGATTTTGTTAACCCCTGAAGAAGGGACACATGTCCTGAACGCTTGAACAGCAAATAAATCTAAAAATAAGAGAGTATTTCAAATGATTACAAAGGGACATAAAGAAGCCACTAAATCATAATAAATAATTTTAATGTCTAAATAGGCTGTGTCTCATAATCTAAATTTCATTGGAGATTATCAAATACATAATGAAACTAATAGAAATTAAAACAAATGATCGCAGAAAGTTTTAGGCCTACTTACTTTGAATGATTAGCTTCATATCGTCATTGTCCGGAAACAGCCGACTGTCGAAGTAAGGACTCGATTGTTAAGCATATTCAGATGCTACTTGGAAGATGCTCCTACACAAATTGATCAGTCTAAAAATGCAGCAGAACAAGAGGTATGAATATGTGAAATTGCATGCCGGAATGTAAAACATTTGCTTCAACATCTCAAGTTGATAATATTTGTTAGTATGTGAGTGCGCCTAAATGTGAGTGGATGTAGGCCTATGTGTATACGCCGAATATCTGCGTAAAATTACAGTGCTGTAGTGCATACACAATAATAAATCTTAAAATACTTATGCTTATACTTATTAATTAATGCAAAATTATGGAAATTTTCAATAGGACTACTATAAAACAAATGGTAATTAGATGATAAATGAGAACTAAGTAAAAACTTATTGAAGTAGACTTTTAAAAGCAAAATTATCATCAGGCCATGGAACAACATTTGCCGATGTATATGCCATCACGATATACATGTAGTTGTAGACAGACTACATACAGTATGAAGCTAAATGTGCGTATGTGTAGCCTATCTTCAAAATTTTGTGAAATAGATCTGAATCTGAATTGTTTCGAAAATTCCATTCTTATTTTATTTCTTATTTCATTCATTAACCAATTTAATATGAATTTAAGTACTGAAACTTACATGTTGTTGCGATGAAAGAATCGACACACAGAAGCATTTGAGCTTGAACCACGGAGTTGATAAACGAAGAAGCAACAAGTCATGGAGTACTCATGAAGTCTATGGAGTTCAAATGTATTTTGATTGTCTTATTCGAAAGAAATTCTGTTCTGGCATCCAACAGCACCATTTCTCTTTGTTTCCAGTGCATCATTTAGGTAGGCTATTCAAGTTTCTTCAAATCCATATCGCAGATCTATCGGATGAAGTTTGAAGAATCCATTGCCACGACGAGGGCTGTACGTAATCCGCATGTGTCACTAAATTTGATACTGTACACGATGAATAAGAATTTGAAGAAGATAAAGTAGGCAACACTGAGACTAGCGGTCTCTACAGACAGATGAAGGATAGCAGCAGTGGCGTGCGCAATTAAAGTCCACAATGTTGAAGTCTGCTATATTTGACGTAACATCGCAATCATGTCAGTTTCTCCATGCTTGACGCTTGTGTGTGGCTGGAGATAAAGCGCCAGCATCATCGATCCATGCTACCTGTTCCATCTGTAGCTGTATGCAGGCGAAGGCGAACAAAGACGTGCGGGCTGCCGAAATTGGGATAGGGATGAAATAGCTGTCTATGAAAGCAAGAAGGGCGGTGGTGAAATTGCACAACAGAACTTGGCTGTGTAAAAGCTTTCAAAATCACATCGCTTTCGCAAATTTTGGATGTAGAGTATAGCCTCTACTAAATGTAAACTGTTGGTTCTCATCACTTGATGAAACCAATAGAAAACTCAGAGCTGCAAAAGTTTCGAGCATTTACAAGACGATTTAATTCCAAAACTTAATACTTGTGAAATGCGAATTTCATTATTGGGAGATTTAAGTGACAATAACAATTGGTTACCTATGTAAAAATATTGTCGTGCGAAATAGACATAGACCATTCAATATTTATGATGCCTCACGAATATGGGTGTGTATGCACGTACATGATATAATGCGAGAGAGAGAGTGTGTGTGTGTGTGTGTGTGAGAGAGAGAGAGGTAGTGAGAGAGGGAGGGAGGAAGGGGGGAAGAGGATGATCAGAAATGGAGGAAATAGGAAATGAGGATAGGAATGCTGAATAATCATAAAATTCTTCCTTTCTAGGAAACCGAAGCGCGCGTAGATGAATCTAATTCTGTGTGATAAACTCTCCCGATTTGGTAGATAATGACACTATCCTATCGCTTTTCACCGGGAGAAAGTCAACCGGGACATCCCGCTAAGGAGGAAGACATCCCAGGAGCATTTGTGACGCAATATTGGCATCATGTGATGCCAATTAGGACAAATTAGACCTGCTACGTAGCTGCCACGTTTCGCTACTTTCCATTAGCTACCGAACAAATTGCAACGTAGCTGCTACGTCTCGCTACCTTGTATTTGCTACCGAAAAATATCAACGTAGCTGCTACGTTCCGCTACCGTGCATTCGCTACCGAAGAAAATGCTACGTAGCTGCTACGTTGCAGTTGCGTAGCACAGACACGCTACCTACTGCAACCAATGCTACCATCTGCTACGTAGGTGCTACGTAGCATTGTTGGCCGGGCAACTGCACCTTTTCCATGTCTATTTCAGATCTTTCCAAATGAATTTCAGACATTAGATGGATTTCAGATTTCTCTAGCTGAATTTCAGATATCTGTCCCAAGCTCAACTTTGAAAAGATCTTTAATTCAACTGGAGATCTCCAATTCATCTGGATCATATCTGAAATTCATTTGGGCAGATCTGAAATCGATTTGAAACTATATCCATCTGAAGGTTTCATGAGGATGTGTATCCTCAACGAAGATATCGGACAATGCGCCAGAAGTTTGAAGCTATCATAGATAGCCTATTCTTTTACTCATCACAGAGATCTTTAGTTTCCAAATATCTCACATGTTTACAGTCTTTATATCTTCCAATATGGTCGCTCATGAATGCTGCGTGGACTGTGTGCTTATACTTCATCACATGTTCATCAACACATAAGAGAATTTGCAATGATCAACGCTGCATAACAAAGCTTAACTTTCAAGCTAACAATTAGCAAACTCCAAAATGAAGTACACTATTTTTGCTCCAGATCTTTCACATTGCATGAAATTATACCCCTGTAAAGCAAGATTCACGTTATTCCAAACGGTGTCTGTGTGATAATTAAAAATGCTATATTTAGTACAAGCATGGTGACAAAGGAATTTGTTCAAAAATCCGCAGACGGAAGTCGTTTTGCTACGATCGCTTTAATCGAAATAATGATGAATCAAGAGTTTTAGACCCAATTTATTGGTGCGCAGGTGCCTCGGCAGTGGAAGTGCTCAAATTATAGGGCCCATAAGTCAGATATAGGGTCCATAAGTCATTATAAGTCAGATAAATCATTAATTGCATTTCTTTTACTGTTTTATATCTATCAAAATTACTTGAATTTTTCATTTCTTGGGGTCGATTGCGTATTTTGATCAGAACCATTATAATTTTAGATTTTATATGATGATCCTCGAAAAATGTCGGAAAAGTCGTTTATGCTATATGAAAGATGTATCACTTGGTATATTCAACGTTTTATAACGTTATTGATTATGCATCACTTGTCGAACTTTATACACTCTGACAATCTCTTTTGACGACATTGTGCGTGCTATATTGAGATGTCTGCGTCTGACGCTTGATGACTCCCATTCGACAGGCTATGACCTTATTGAATAAGACAGCAACACGCACCACCTCAATGCAGGGTTGCCAACACCAAAAACGATCAAAATAGTGACCTAAAATCTCGAGAAAAGTGGCTAAATGATAATGATTTTAAGGGTTGTGAGACAAAAACATACAAATTTCTACCGGTGACTAAATTTATTCCGTAAGAATATATTTATTTCCATACTTGTTAGATTGTTTAGTACCTACCATATGCATGAAGTTGAACCAATGTACGTACTATCATTAGCTCATAAATCATTTCGTTGCAATAATATGAATAGATCTATGGATAGGCGCCTATAACATTGACTAACTACCCTATGAATTTTTATGAAAACGACATCACAAGAAGTAAATAACTCGATTTGAGCGCCAGTTATACGGTATCACAATTTTGCTGAATATGAAAGACTCAAATCGTCTTTCTACAACAGTCAACCAGAAAATAATCTATGTGAACAAAGATTGATAGAATAAGAAATGTAACAATGAAAATTAATATACCGTATATACTCCAATAGAGCCCGGCCTCCATTAGAGCCCGGGTTAGAGCAATCTGATTTAATAGAACCCGGCTACGACTCAGAAGCTATAGGAATAGGCTATTCAAGATACCATGAGCAAGCGCATACTCGTACATGTAAGAAAGATTTCAACTACGGTATACTGAACAGTAACAGCAAGAGGTCATACAACAGGCCGATATTTTAATGTAAGATCACTGAATGCCAGGGTTGAGGTCATATTTTTACTGATAAATTGTCAATGTGATAAATTAGAACCCAGTCCTCCAATAGAACCCGGGTCAGAGCAATCTGAATTAATATAGCCCCCAGGTTCTATTAGAGTCAGAACCGACATCTTAACAGACGATGAAGAAAATGAATGCTACAGTTAAGATAAACTAAAAGATATTTTCATGAAATAAAACATAAGCTTATTGACAGCCCTCTCGAAACTAAGATAAAATTCATTCCATACCTTTGCCGAAAGAATATTTGAAATTTACGGCGTTTTCGAGTACAATCTTGCATTAGTACTTCGAAATTTACTTAGAGATTCATGTATAGAGGGTGACTTATCTAATTTTGGATGGCACCATTATACATAGGTATAAATACGTGTATGCAGCACGTACTTCACCTAATTGAAACCTAAAAGTACATGAGATAAAAACAAAAGGCCATTGAAGTGCGATATGATCATGAAAACTTGTTGAAATATCAACACATGCTAGAAAGTTCACTTGGGACAGCGATACCAAACATAACGATAGGGATATCAGTTCAAAGAAAACATTGAGTCTATTATTTCATTTGAAATCGTAGTTGTTCGTGAAGACTCGTTCATTTGTTCCAAGTGCAACCTGCACCTTTTTTGTTCCAGATCCACTATCCGTTTCCGCGTTTCAAAAATCTCCATTTCCACTTGGTCAATGTCTCTTTTCAGCTCTTTTGAAGTGTGTCTTTTGAAGACGCTCAAGGTTTCTCGCAAGGAGGACACTTGAACAAGGCGCTCCTTGTTCACCGCGGCCAATTTCGCAGACTCTTTCCTGTAATTCGAACCAGCAGATTGAACATCATTCAATAAGGACTTCGGTGGATTGTAGGACTCAAAGTCTGACCGATCGAATCGATCTCTCACAAATCGCACGGAGTCGTACAAAATTGGTCTCATCTTGTTTTGTTGGACTGTTTCAGCGGTTTTCATTACGGAAAAACCGCGTTCAACGTCCATATTGTGAGTTACAACCAACAAATAAAATTCTGTGAGTTCCATCAATTTTGGGTAGTTTGAGTGAACAGTTGCTGTCCTGGATCGGCGGAAAAGATCAATCAAAGTACAATCGGGATTATGAGCCTGAAGTTCGCATAATTCATCAATCACTGTAATAGCATGAACATTGAATGCTTTTGCCAGCTCAGCAAACTTCTTCTTTCCCGACGGTGTGACCTCAGAGAGTTTGAAGTGGAATACGTGACAGCCTCGAGTTATACTAGACTGCAGAAAACTCTGAAACCGCTTCAAAACCCGAGAATATAACTCCTCATTATAAGAATTCCACAAGTTTTGAATACGATCTATGTCTTGGTCACTTAAAGTTTGCAATTTAGACATCACATGGTCGTGCGTCTCAGAAAAAAATATATCTTTGTTTTTTGAATCAATATTTATTGGTTCATCTTCTCCATCAAACAATTTATGATGATAATTGTGAGTCTGGAAATTTGCTGAAACCCCGACGCGAAACCTTATTTTTGACAAGAAACTCAAAACCAGTTCTAATGTGGCATGAATGCTTAATTCCTTGGACTGAAATGCGGCAGTCAAATCATGCATTGGTTTGTGATGAATCACGAACTGGTCGATATGAATCAAAGCGCAGTTTTGGTTGACAATATTTTTCAATTCTTGAATGTTGGAAAGTTGTATAAGTTTTAACACAATTGGGAACTGATCCAGAATATTTTCCATCACACGAAAAATATTGAGAAATCTAGTGGGACTAAATGAGTATATGCATTTAGTTCCAAGAACCTTTGAAGACTTTTTGAAGAGAAATCTAGCTTTATGAGAGGTGTTAAGATATTCAAAAAATAACTCTGCGAATCTAACAATCATCTTGAGAATGCCTTCTGAATCACGTTTAATTTCCTCATTACAGAGCAAATGAATATTGTGGCAACTACATCCAGGGAAATCAATCAGATTGCAAGAGACCTCTCTTAATCTTGCAATCACGCCAGTTTTGGAGCCTTGCATGCACAATTGTCTGTCATTATGTACGTTAAGTTCGCAATATCAAGTTGGAAGTCGGATAGTGCATTCATGACTTCGTCGAACACTGTTTCACTATCCATTATCTTCAAATTTTTTACTGATTTTATTTTGTCATTTAAGAGGAAATCCTTCTCCAAATCTATTTTCGGCTCTAATTCGACAGTCTTCAAGTAACGGATTTTTCTCGCCCCATCTGCTTCCATATAGCATAGATGGATTTCGAGTCTCACTTTATCATTGTAAGATGACTCGTCGAAATGTAACCCGTACCGTTTGTTAACATTTTCAGTCAATTCTTTACGAAAAAATGGAGCCACAGCGTGAGTAATGACATATTCAGCCTTTGTGCGTCCACAACTTATAGCGCATTTCGTGTCAGAGAACATTTTTACGTAAAAATCTCTACCAGTTGCACACGGATCGGATGACAAAAAAGATCCGCCGTCCATTACAATTTTAAGACAATGAAAAAAAGTAGCTGTGGCTTTCAAATCTGCTTCTGACTTCATGCGACTTAAAGATGTGGAAATGCTGGTTTGCGATGCATCTGAAACACTTTTATGTACATCTGAGACCGAATGTTGATGCAATTTTTGAAACCCAGATTTGATGTTTATCACTTTATTGTCGAGTTTGCATCGTGCAACATAAATGTTACCAGGTACAGCGACTGCCCATGGATATTTTTCAGTCACCCTCGAGCTAAACGAACACTTTCCCATATCTGAAAGGGAAGAAAACCATTTCACAAATTTCATCGATATATACGTGTAATTGTTGAATTAAAGGGTATGCTTCTTAAATCTCATCTACATATTTATGAAGAATAGGTTGTTCATTTCTGTCCATTGTACTAAAAGAACTTAAGGCAATATTTGTGTATGTGACATTGTATTCTACCGTGGTATTCTATTTGACAAGTGCGCTTGCAGTACAATATGTTAAACGGATGCAACATTTCCGAGCTATTTTCAGCGACTCCCACATGAAAATTTTTGAGTAGGGCCTACTGGATTTTATCACACATACTTCTCCTTACTTTTGCAAGATATCATCGATCATACAAGACCTACATTATGCCATATATTACCATGCCTACTTTATAGAATCACAAAGTTGATTTAACTGTATGCTCTGAATTATTTGCTGATCATGTCTAACAGTTTAAACATACACAATATACACATACTACATACTGTAACCAAATATGCCATCATTGAATGATGACAGACTGATGCTAACTCTCTGACGGAATGGGTACAAATAATTTGTAGAAAATTGTAATTTCTCTACGAATTCATATTGAAGTAAATTCAACTGCGCTTGCATTGCAACCCCAGCCACTAATTGTTTTCACCGAAGTTTACTTCGACATGTATTTAGATTATTGAAAGTCATCAAAATTAAAATATAATCAATTAACAAAATTATGACAGACAAAAAGATTCTGAAAAAGGCTTGTTTACGTCTGATGGTATAAAATATGCAGTGTTCGCCAAAATATTTACGACGAGTATGATCATACTCATCGATGAGTTACCAGTAGTGAAAACTGTGCCCTACTTGCGACGGATAGGTACATGGATAGGTACATGTATAATTTAGTGTTATCAATAGGTACATGGATAGGTACATGTATAATTTAGTGTTATCAATAGGTACATGGATAGGTACATGTATAATTCAGTGTTATGAATAGGAACCTGTATGAGATCTGTTTTACTGGATAGGTACATGTGTTTGGTACACTCGGTTGAGTACACTGTGTTTCGGAACGTCTATGATCGAACTTGTGTGGTTTGGTTCTGAGCACTTGGGTACGTACCGATAGACGTCCGTTGTTTGATTTTGAATGGGTTTGCTCATTTGCGACTATTGTGACAATTATTTTAAATGTAGCACTATTTAGATGTGAAACTTTACTGTGCAGCTATGATTTAGTTGCTCCCCAATAAGAAAACCAATTCCAGAACTATGTTTAAAATGAAAAGACAAGAGATTTACAATGTAAATTTAATTTAAGCGTGAAAAATAAATGACGGGTACAGATCACGTCCCTCAGGCGACTCCATGATCTTCAGGAAGTCATCACACCATTCATGAAATGTCTGATTGTTACTAAAGTCATGGTCACACTCGTGTACCGGACACTTCACCGGTAGTCTACTCCGCCTTTGAAGTGCTGACACAGTCAAGGTCTTTCACAGGGCCACTTTGCAGCCGCAACAAAGATGCATGGTCATGTCCAACTGACCTCCCATAATGACTTGGCTGTCATTTTGAAAATAAAATAATGGCTTTGAGGACATGCTTCTTGTTATGGAACGTTGAGGATAAGTACTTAACAGTTTGGAACAATGACATCCTTTATATAGTTATATATTCTTTAGGGAAGTTCGGTACCTCTCTGATTGGCTGTTAGGATTTCCTTTGTTTAAAAAGTATATAAGTCCGAGGTTTGTACCAATTCTTATCAAAGGTTCTAATCCTCACGTTTACAATTTACAATTATTTTAAATCTACAAGTCATAATGGATCGCAAACAGAAAGCCGCAGTTGAGAACGGTACTGCTGATCGTACCACTTCGCCAGTGGAACGTACCAATACACCTCCCCAATCTCCTATGGAGCGATCGACAACACCAAACGAGCCGGTGGTGTTCACCCAAGCCCCTGCATCGCCCGACTACTCGAGTGATGATGGTGAGGATAGTGACGTATCAATCGAGACGATGCGTCACATGAATAAGAAGTCCATGCGAACGCCACTCTATGGAAGGGTCACGGTCAAAGTCAAGAACGCCCCGAGAAAGTACCACACGAAACGGGTCTTCATGCGAATGGAGCCGAACGAGCGGAACCTCACAACCGCTCTCGAATTTTCAGTCATCGACCTTGACACACCACGTCGCTGTCCCTGTGCGCCCAAAAAGACCAGGATCCATGTGCAAGTGGACTTGAAAAAACTTGTACCCTTTCCTTACCTTGATGACATATAGTGTGTTTTTTCTTAATCTCTTCATTTAATATTCATTTGTATATATGAACAGACTTGTTTTATCATTTCACAAATCGGTCTTCAATTAAGGTCTGAATGGGAAAGGGGAATAACTATCTACAATTAATGATGTTCAATAACTGAATTGAAACAAAAATCAAATATGAAGACTTCAACTTGAAATAAATAAGAACATATAACTTCTAAAGAAACAATTATGTTGTTAATTTTAAAATGCTTGTAGCAGTCCAGGATGATATCATACATGTGTCATACACGACACCATAAGAATGAGAATGAAAAGACCTTTCGAATGATATAAGGTATGTACCTATTCGATGGGAAAATCCTAGTTGTATGCAACTGTATGCAAGCAGACAAATGTTAGATTTTTAAATTCACTAAGTTTTTAGCCCATTCTTTAAAGACATGTAGCTCTCTAGTTATATGTCATACATGTGTCATACAATACACCACTAGAATCAGCATGAAAAGAGCATTCGAATGATATATTGTATGTACCTATTTGATGAAAAAATCCTAGTTTTATGCATCTGTATGCAACTTGAAAAATTCCAAGTTTTTTACAAAAATGACTAAGTTTACAAATTTTCAAAGTTAAAGTTTTACAACTAAAAATGACCATCATATACAAACCTCTACACTTGACCTTGACCTTAGACCTGACCTTGACCTTTGACCTTCATACACTTCATACACTTCATACACGGCTGGGGGGCCTCAAAAATTCTCGGGCGCTTCGCGCCCTCGAAATTTTTCGGATTATAGGGTAAATAAATTTTCAAGTGCGCTTCGCGCACTCGAAAATTTATTTACCCATGGGTTCCCGGTGCCATAGATACCATTGCTTCCCTAACCCTAACCCTAATCTTAACCCTAACCTTAACCCTAACCTTAACCCTAACCCTAACCTTAACCCTAACCCTGACCCTAACCTTAACCCTAACCCTAACCCTAACCTTAACCCTAACCCTAACCCTAACCCTAACCTTAACCTTAACCCTAACCTTAACCTTAACCCTAACCCTAACCCTAACCCTAACCCTAACCCTAACCTTAACCCTAACCTTAACCCTAACCCTAACCCTAACCTTAACCTTAAGCCTAACCCTAACCTTAACCCTAACCCTAACCTTAACCCTAACCCTAACCTTAACCCTAACCCTAACCTAAACCTTAACCCTAACCTTAACCCTAACCCTAACCCTAACCTTAACCCTAACCTTAACCTTAACCCTAACCCCAACCTTAACCCTAACCCTAACCCTAACCTTAACCCTAACCCTAACCTCAACCCCAACCCTAACCCTAACCCTAACCCTAACCTTAACCTTAACCCTAACCTTAACCTTAACCTAACCTTAACCCTAACCCTAACCCTAACCCTAACCTTAACCCTAACCTTAACCCTAACCCTAACCCTAACCTTAACCCTAACCCTAACCCTAACCTTAACCTTAACCCTAACCTTAACCTTAACCTAACCTTAACCCTAACCCTAACCTTAACCTTAACCCTAACCCTAACCTTAACCCTAACCCTAACCTTAACCCTAACCTTAACCTTAAGCCTAACCCTAACCTTAACCCTAACCCTAACCCTAACCCTAACCCTAACCCTAACCCTAACCCTAACCCTATTTACCCATGGGTTCCCGGTGCCATAGATACCATTGCTTCCCTAACCTTAACCCTAACCTTAACCCTAATCTTAACCCTAACCTTAACCCTAACCCTAACCTTAACCCTAACCCTGACCCTAACCTTAACCCTAACCCTAACCCTAACCTGAACCCTAACCCTAACCCTAACCGTAACCTTAACCTTAACCCTAACCTTAACCTTAACCTAACCTTAACCCTAACCCTAACCCTAACCTTAACCCTAACCTTAACCCTAACCTTAACCCTAACCCTAACCCTAACCCTAACCTTAACCTTAAGCCTAACCCTAACCTTAACCCTAACCTTAACCCTAACCCTAACCTTAACCCTAACCCTAACCTTAACCCTAACCCTAACCTTAACCTTAACCCTAACCTTAACCCTAACCCTAACCTTAACCCTAACCTTAACCTTAACCCTAACCCCAACCTTAACCCTAACCCTAACCCTAACCTTAACCCTAACCCTAACCTCAACCCCAACCCTAACCCTAACCCTAACCCTAACCTTAACCTTAACCCTAACCTTAACCTTAACCTAACCTTAACCCTAACCCTAACCCTAACCCTAACCCTAACCTTAACCCTAACCTTAACCCTAACCCTAACCCTAACCTTAACCCTAACCCTAACCCTAACCTTAACCTTAACCCTAACCTTAACCTTAACCTAACCTTAACCCTAACCCTAACCTTAACCTTAACCCTAACCCTAACCTTAACCCTAACCCTAACCTTAACCCTAACCTTAACCTTAAGCCTAACCCTAACCTTAACCCTAACCCTAACCTTAACCCTAACCCTAACCCTAACCTTAACCCTAACCCTAACCCTAACCTTAACCTTAACCTTAACCCTAACCTTAACCTTAACCTAACCTTAACCCTAACCCTAACCCTAACCTTAACCTTAACCCTACCCCTAACCCTAACCCTAACCCTAACCCTAACCCATGGGTTCCCGGTGCCATAGATACTCTTGCTTCCCTAACCCTAACCTTAACCCTAACCTTAACCCTAACCCTAACCTTAACCCTAACCCTAACCTTAACCCTAACCCTAACCTTAACCCTAACCCTAACCTTAACCCTAACCCTAACCTTAACCCTAACCCTAACCCTAACCTTAACCTTAACCCTAACCTTAACCTTAACCTAACCCTAACCCTAACCTTAACCTTAACCCTAACCCTGACCATAACCCTAACCCTAACCTTAACCCTAACCTTAACCTTCAGCCTAACCCTAACCTTAACCCTAACCCTAACCCTAACCTTAACCCTAACCCTAACCTTAACCCTAACCCTAACCCTAACCCTAACCCATGGGTTCCCGGTGCCATAGATACTCTGGCTTCCCTAACCCTAACCCTAACCTTAAACCTAACCTTAACCCTAACCCTAACCTTAACCCTAACCCTAACCCTAACCCTAACCCTAACCCTAACCCTAACCCTAACCCTAACCCTAACCCTAACCCTAACCCTAACCCTAACCCTAACCCTAACCCTAACCCTAACCCTAACCCTAACCCTAACCCTAACCCTAACCCTAACCCTAACCCTAACCCTAACCCTAACCCTAACCCTAACCCTAACCCTAACCCTAACCCTAACCCTAACCCTAACCCTAACCCTAACCCTAACCCTAACCCTAACCCTAACCCTAACCCTAACCCTAACCCTAACCCTAACCCTAACCCTAACCCTAACCCTAACCCTAACCCTAACCCTAACCCTAACCCTAACCCTAACCCTAACCCTAACCCTAACCCTAACCCTAACCCTAACCTTAACCCTAACCCTAACCCTAACCCTAACCCTAACCTTAACCCTAACCCTAACCCTAACCCTAACCCTAACCCTAACCCTAACCCTAACCCTAACCCTAACCCTAACCCTAACCCTAACCCTAACCCTAACCCTAACCCTAACCCTAACCCTAACCCTAACCCTAACCCTAACCCTAACCCTAACCCTAACCCTAACCCTA
>CAJQUW010016738.1:690000-717500 GCA_907163375.1 Prostheceraeus crozeri | reverse complement strand
TAACCCTAACCTTAACCCTAACCTTAACCCTAACCCTAACCCTAACCCTAACCTTAACCTTAAACCTAACCCTAACCTTAACCCTAACCTTAACCCTAACCCTAACCTTAACCCTAACCCTAACCTTAACCCTAACCCTAACCTTAACCTTAACCCTAACCTTAACCCTAACCCTAACCTTAACCCTAACCTTAACCTTAACCCTAACCCCAACCTTAACCCTAACCCTAACCCTAACCTTAACCCTAACCCTAACCTCAACCCCAACCCTAACCCTAACCCTAACCCTAACCTTAACCTTAACCCTAACCTTAACCTTACCCTAACCTTAACCCTAACCCTAACCCTAACCCTAACCCTAACCCTAACCTTAACCCTAACCCTAACCCTAACCTTAACCCTAACCCTAACCCTAACCTTAACCTTAACCCTAACCTTAACCTTAACCTAACCTTAACCCTAACCCTAACCTTAACCTTAACCCTAACCCTAACCTTAACCCTAACCCTAACCCTAACCTTAACCCTAACCTTAACCTTAAGCCTAACCCTAACCTTAACCCTAACCCTAACCTTAACCCTAACCCTAACCCTAACCCTAACCTTAACCTTAACCCTAACCTTAACCCTAACCCTAACCCTAACCTTAACCTTAACCCTACCCCTAACCCTAACCCTAACCCTAACCCATGGGTTCCCGGTGCCATAGATACTCTTGCTTCCCTAACCCTATTCTTAACCCTAACCTTAACCCTAACCCTAACCTTAACCCTAACCCTAACCTTAACCCTAACCCTAACCTTAACCCTAACCCTAACCCTAACCTTAACCTTAACCCTAACCTTAACCTTAACCCTAACCTTAACCTTAACCTAACCCTAACCCTAACCTTAACCTTAACCCTAACCCTAACCATAACCCTAACCCTAACCTTAACCCTAACCTTAACCTTCAGCCTAACCCTAACCTTAACCCTAACCCTAACCCTAACCTTAACCCTAACCCTAACCTTAACCCTAACCCTAACCCTAACCCTAATCCCTAACCCTAACCCTAACCCATGGGTTCCCGGTGCCATAGATACTCTGGCTTCCCTAACCCTAACCCTAACCTTAAACCTAACCTTAACCCTAACCCTAACCTTAACCCTAACCCTAACCCTAACCTTAACCCTAACCCTAACCTTAACCCAAACCCTAACCTTAACCTTAACCCTAACCTTAACCCTAACCTTAACCCTAACCCTAACCTTAACCTTAACCCTAACCCTAACCCTAACCCTAACCTTAACCTTAAGCCTAACCCTAACCTTAACCCTAACCCTAACCTTAACCTTAACCCTAACCCTAACCCTAACCTTAACCATAACCCTAACCTTAACCTTAACCCTAACCTTAACCCTAACCCTAACCTTAACCCTAACCCTAACCTTAACCTTAACCCTAACCTTAACCCTAACCCTAACCTTAACCCTAACCTTAACCTTAAGCCTAACCCTAACCTTAACCCTAACCTTAACCCTAACCCTAACCTTAACCCTAACCCTAACCTTAACCCTAACCCTAACCTTAACCTTAACCCTAACCTTAACCCTAACCCTAACCCTAACCTTAACCCTAACCTTAACCTTAACCCTAACCCCAACCTTAACCCTAACCTTAACCTTAACCCTAACCCCAACCTTAACCTCAACCCCAACCCTAACCTTAACCTTAACCCTAACCCTAACCTTAACCTTAACCCTAACCTTAACCCTAACCCTAACCTTAACCCTAACCCTAACCCTATCCTTAACCCTAACCCTAACCTTAACCTTAACCCTAACCTTAACCTTAAGCCTTACCCTAACCTTAACCCTAACCCTAACCTTAACCCTAACCTTAACCCTAACCTTAACCCTAACCTTAACCCTAACCTAAACCCTAACCCTAACCTTAACCCTAACCCTAACCCTAACCTTAACCCTAACCCTAACCTTAACCCTAACCCTAACCCTAACCTTAACCTTAACCTAACCTTAACCCTAACCCTAACCCTAACCTTAACCTTAACCCTAACCCTAACCTTAACCCTAACCCTAACCTTAACCCTAACCTTAACCTTAAGCCTAACCCTAACCTTAACCCTAACCCTAACCCTAACCTTAACGCTAACCCTAACCCTAACCCTAACCCTAACCCTAACCTTAACCTTAACCCTAACCTTAACCTAACCTTAACCCTAACCCTAACCTTAACCTTAACCCTAACCCTAACCCTAACCCTAACCCTAACCCTAACCCATGGGTTCCCGGTGCCATAGATACTCTTGCTTCCCTAACCCTAACCTTAACCCTAACCTTAACCCTAACCCTAACCTTAGCCCTAACCCTAACCTTAACCCTAACCCTAACCTTAACCCTAACCCTAACCCTAACCCTAACCCTAACCCATGGGTTCCCGGTGCCATAGATACTCTTGCTTCCCTAACCCTAACCTTAACCCTAACCTTAACCCTAACCCTAACCTTAACCCTAACCCTAACCTTAACCCTAACCCTAACCTGAACCCTAACCCTAACCTTAACCCTAACCCTAACCCTAACCTTAACCTTAACCCTAACCTTAACCTTAACCTAACCTTAAACCTAACCCTAACCCTAACCTTAACCTTAACCCTAACCCTAACCATAACCCTAACCCTAACCTTAACCCTAACCTTAACCTTCAGCCTAACCCTAACCTTAACCCTAACCCTAACCCTAACCTTAACCCTAACCCTTACCTTAACCCTAACCCTAACCCTAACCCTAACCCTAACCCTAACCCATGGGTTCCCGGTGCCATAGATACTCTTGCTTCCCTAACCCTAACCCTAACCTTAAACCTAACCTTAACCCTAACCCTAACCCTAACCTTAACCCTAACCCTAACCCTAACCTTAACCCTAACCCTAACCTTAACCCAAACCCTAACCTTAACCTTAACCCTAACCTTAACCCTAACCCTAACCTTAACCCTAACCCTAACCTTAACCTTAACCCTAACCCTAACCCTAACCCTAACCCTAACCTTAACCTTAAGCCTAACCCTAACCTTAACCCTAACCTTAACCCTAACCCTAACCTTAACCTTAACCCTAACCCTAACCTTAACCATAACCCTAACCTTAACCTTAACCCTAACCTTAACCCTAACCCTAACCTTAACCCTAGCCCTAACCCTAACCTTAACCTTAACCCTAACCTTAACCCTAACCTTAACCTTAAGCCTAACCCTAACCTTAACCCTAACCTTAACCCTAACCCTAACCTTAACCCTAACCCTAACCTTAACCCTAACCCTAACCTTAACCCTAACCTTAACCCTAACCCTAACCTTAACCCTAACCTTAACCTTAACCCTAACACCAACCTTAACCCTAACCCTAACCTTAACCCTAACCCTATCCTCAACCCCAACCCTAACCTTAACCTTAACCCTAACCCTAACCTTAACCTTAACCCTAACCTTAACCCTAACCCTAACCTTAACCCTAACCCTAACCCTAACCTTAACCCTAACCCTAACCTTAACCTTAACCCTAACCTTAACCTTAAGCCTTACCCTAACCTTAACCCTAACCCTAACCTTAACCCTAACCTTAACCCTAACCTTAACCCTAACCTTAACCCTAACCTTAACCCTAACCCTAACCCTAACCTTAACCCTAACCCTAACCTTAACCCTAACCCTAACCTTAACCTTAACCTAACCTTAACCCTAACCCTAACCCTAACCTTAACCTTAACCCTAACCCTAACCTTAACCCTAACCCTAACCTTAACCTTAAGCCTAACCCTAACCTTAACCCTAACCCTAACCCTAACCTTAACCCTAACCCTAACCCTAACCTTAACCCTAACCCTAACCCTAACCCTAACCCTAACCTTAACCTTAACCCTAACCTTAACCTAACCTTAACCCTAACCCTAACCCTAACCTTAACCTTAACCCTAACCCTAACCCTAACCCTAACCCATGGGTTCCCGGTGCCATAGATACTCTTGCTTCCCTAACCCTAACCTTAACCCTAACCTTAACCCTAACCCTAACCTTGGCCCTAACCCTAACCTTAACCCTAACCCTAACCTTAACCCTAACCCTAACCCTAACCCTAACCTTAACCTTAACCTAACCTTAACCCTAACCCTAACCCTAACCTTAACCTTAACCCTAACCCTAACCTTAACCCTAACCCTAACCTTAACCCTAACCTTAACCTTAAGCCTAACCCTAACCTTAACCCTAACCCTAACCTTAACCCTAACCCTAACCTTAACCCTAACCCTAACCCTAACCCTAACCCTAATCCCTAATCCCTAACCCTAACCCTAACCTTAACCCTAACCCATGGGTTCCCGGTGCCATAGATACTCTTGCTTCCCTAACCCTAACCCTAACCTTAACCCTAACCTTAACCCTAACCCTAACCTTAACCCTAACCCTAACCTTTACCCAAACCCTAACCTTAACCTTAACCCTAACCTTAACCCTAACCCTAACCCTAACCTTAACCCTAACCCTAACCTTAACCCTAACCCTAACCTTAACCTTAACCCTAACCCTAACCCTAACCTTAACCCTAACCCTAACCTTAACCCTAACCTTAATATAAGCCTAACCCTAACCTTAACCCTAACCCTAACCCTAAACTTAACCCTAACCCTAACCTGAACCCTAACCCTAACCCTAACCTTAACCATAACCCTAACCTTAACCTTAACCCTAACCTTAACCCTAACCCTAACCTTAACCCTAACCCTAACCCTAACCTTAACCTTAACCCTAACCTTAACCCTAACCCTAACCTTAGCCCTAACCTTAACCTTAAGCCTAACCCTAACCTTAACCCTAACCCTAACCTTAACCCTAACCCTAACCCTAACCCTAACCTTAACCCTAGCCCTAACCTTAACCTTAACCCTAACCTTAACCCTAACCCTAATATTAACCCTAACCCTAACCTTAACCCTAACCCTAACCCTAACCCTAACCTCAACCCTAACCCTAACCTTAACCTTAACCCTAACCTAACCTTAACCCTAACCTTAACCCTAACCCTTACCTTAACCCTAACCCTAACCCTAACCCTAACCTTAACCCTAACCCTAACCTTAACCTTAACCCTAACCTTAACCTTAAGCCTTACCCTAACCCTAACCCTAACCTTAACCCTAAACCTAACCTTAACCCTAACCCTAACCCTAAATTTAACCCTAACCCTAACCTTAACCCTAACCCTAACCTTAACCCTAACCCCCCGCCCTAACCTTAACCCTAACCTTAACCTTAACCCTAACCCTAACCTTAACCCTAACCCTAACCTTAACCTTAAGCTTAACCCTAACCCTAACCTTAACCCTAACTCTAACCCTAACCTTAACCCTAACCCTAACCCTAACCTTAACCCTAACCTTAACCCTAACCCTAACCTTAACCTTAACCCTAACCTTAACCCTAACCCTAACCCTGACCTTAACCCTAACCTTAACCTTAACCCTAATAGGAAGACACTTTGGTTGGAAGGAAGACACTTTTGGAGTGGAAGGAAGACAAAAACTTTTAATGGGCCGAAGGCCCATTTTAGATAATCATTGGGGGGTGCAATCATCAGGGCCTGTTTGATGGGTCCACCGGGGTTACCAAAATCAATTTTGGCCGAATTCGACCCAATTTGAACTTTTGAGGAACCATTGAAATTCGGGTTATTTTTGGCCCTATTTGGCCCTCTGAAAATTTTTCGTGATCTCAAAGTTAGGTTTTATGGGTCATGTGATACATCATTCGAAGCGTCTCATGGAGCTCTATCCAATGGTACCATTTATTAGTCCATACGACCCTTGGAATCAGAGTTCGAGTCCGAAACGTTCTTTTTTTTGAAAAATCAATGGTTCCTCAAATTTTTGGGAATTTTTAGGAACCAGACCAGTTGGAATTTTCATGCAATTCGAAAGGGATATTTTTTATACACCTCTTGGCTATATCCTAATTTTTTTTCAAGTAGATTGGCCCATAGGAACTGGTCGAAAAGAATTCGCAAAAATCAAAAGTGCCAATTTTTGATGAAAATCCAAGTTTCAAATGCTTCCCTTGAATATAATTTCCATGCGATTAGAACAAAATATACCTGAGACCCATCATTCAACGGTGCAGTTTATGTGGGCAAAGTTTCGGGCTTCTGTGATGTTTCGTTTTCAAGATATCTATGGTAATTGACGAAAAAGTCTCTCTGAAATCGTAGGTTTCCATCTGTCGGGTAACCTATATGTCTGAAATGTTTGCATTTCTTCATAGTTTTGTGATAAATCATCCGCTTGGGATGAGGTGATCATTTTGACAGACTTTGAAAGAATTTTGACTCGTTTCGCAGACTTGGGGCTTCTTCTAATGAAAATTTTTATCAAAAAATTGAAGTAGCGACATCTTTGAGAGTGTCTCATTTCTGTAAACGATGTTTTTGGGCGACCATAATTCCTGGAGGGAGACTAGAGGTCATTGTGGATTGTTCAAATTTTTTTCATAGATATCGGACATGTTATTTCATTTTGCGGAGAAATTGAAAAAAAGTGGAGAAATTAGAATGATCTTCAACTTAAAATTGAGATGTCGGACGTAATTCACAACAGATTATCTTAAAAACTTGCATAGTTATGCCCGCGGGTTCTAAATTTCCTATGAATGGATTAACTAGTCTATTTAACATAGATATCGATATTTTGTCAATACCATCTTATGGATTTGGATTCCATGTACATTTGCAGCCTCATGCTGGTGGCTAGGATAATATTGTAGTTGACTGCGATGAATATTAATATGCATGCTATGTAGGATGTTTAAATATTGCTTGAGAAACGCGTTTCGACAAACTGAAGATGTCGTATATTGATAATGCGTCAATTTTTACATACATGACTAAAGTATGACCATGACTTTTAGTACTGTATTGAGTTTTCAATGTTTATATACAAGGTATGACTACAATAAAGGGTAATTGGGATCATAGATGTCGAATTTGTGAATGGAAATGACCATGGATGTTATTGTAGAGAAACATAATCTTTGAGAATGGAATAATGTAGCCTATCACTGAAATGGTCATAATTCTATGAATCCTACTACGTTTCGGAGCTAATGTAGATTAGAGGTAGTTCAATAATCATGTAGAAACGCGTTTCGACTAACTGAAGATGTCAATTTTATAGTCAGTCTGTAAGTTTCGTCCTAAAATTGTTGTGTTGAATAAGACTTTGTATGGCTGTCTAAATATTTATACGAATAAGCTCCTGGTACTTATAAATATATTATCGGTGTCAATAATATATTTAACATAGAGGTCGATGCCTTATAAGCAAGAATTGTTGGCATGGGTTTCAATATAGACATAAAATGTTTTTGGTAACTATTCTGATTATTTATAGACGAATGAAAGGAAAGATTTTATATAAATTACTTATCATGTCTGAATTTTATCTAAATGACGCGTTTCGACAAACTGAGGATGTCAATTAATGCTGTAATGTCAATTTTCAGATATGTATGTGAATTATGTGAATGACTGCTATCATGTGTTTCGTTTTAAATGTCTCTATACATAGTTTCGTTGCAGTTTAAACTTGATTGGATCATACATATCGAGCTAATCAGTTATTATTGCTACAGATATCAACATACACTTAATACGACATATTAAGACTTATTAGATGAACCATATTGTTATGACGGTCATAATTCTATCATTATTGCAACATTTTTTTTGACAATATAAAGTGCACATAGCTCATTTGATCATATAGAAACGCGTTTCGATTAACTGAAGATGTCAGATGCAATAGTTTCATTGCAAAATTCATGGATATCTACTTTATCGATCATTGTAAGTATAAATTGTAACAATGTTGGAATTGATGAAATGTGATAATTTAGTATACGGAGTTATAACTACAATAATTTCCCCTTAAATGATACTTCTAAGATTTTAAAGTTGTGATGAAATTGATTGAACTGATGAATGATGTAGAAACGCGTTTCGACTAACTGAAGATGGCAATATAATTATTTCTGTATACATTTTATACAGAAATATCGTACTTACCGGTTTATGCGAAGTCCCACGATGGATGATTGTAAATGTCATGCAGACCGAAGTAATGCAATGATATACTGGTGTTCCTATAGATATCTGAGAAATACAGTATTTTGACACTTTTTCATATATATGAGTCAGTGAATTGCACAATGATGGCACAGAGTCCGAGATATCCCACGAAGATGGAGATTGGAACGAAAGTGATGAATAGATAGTCGAGAAATACAGTATTTTGACTTTTTTTCATATCTATGTATCGATCAGATACCAAAAATAGATTAGATTACAAATAAAAATAAGAATTATGTACGAGGATCCACCAGCATTGTAAGACGACGCGATGAAAATGAATTCGATTTCAGATTCGAATTTGACTGACTTTGAATTTGAAATCAAATTCATAGACATCGGTTGTCATAGCATTAGATGTCCTCCTGAATCTATTGCTTCAAGATATCATAGACTTTTAAAACATTCACTTAATTGTTTGACCTTGACATTTTGATAGACTATTTGACTGGTGATGTATGTATATTATGTAATATGTCAAAGTTCTTTTCGTATCATCATCTTTGTCTTGATCATCTTTTTTGTCATATAAAAATTTCGTCAGCGGATGACATCTCGAATACTTTGTCATTAATGAGGATGACAGGATATTGTGTATCTGAAATATGTATGGAAGCACCAAGACAACATGTAATGCTTCATCAAATATGTAGATTGATTACATGTTGTGATGGATAATTAACTGAACGATGTAATATACTTGTACAGTGATGATTCCATAGATAGCTGAAAAAGGCAATGAAGTGATGATGCTTCACATCTACTTCTTCCTTTCATGTCTTCATTCGGTAGATTGTCATTACATTCATGGTTCAAGTGTTCGGACACATATCACTTTCCTCATTTAGAGTGAACACTATATTGTGGGCAATTGAAATCCATTTCAAATCATATGAATTTTGTCAATAATTTAATACTTATTTTCATTTTTTATTGGTAGTGATCATTTGAATATTCAAACATTTAATTCTACAAATTCGAATTCAAAATTAACTTCACTCTCTTAGTAGTGTATCCAATCGTCTGTATTCGATAGAGATCCATTAATAGCCACTACCTTGTAGCAATGACATCATGAGAGTGAAGCTTATTTTGACTTCTAAATTTGTAGAATTTTATAGACTTCAGTTGAAAATGATGGACAAGTGATAGTCATGCTAGTCAATATCATGCAGGTAGTGTATCGATGAGATTTCATGGAAGCTGGAGAACTTTTTATTACATTGACCATGAGGAGTGTGCAGGAGATTGTTCCTTCTGTTATATGTGCTTCTGTAGAATTGCTGAGAAATGATAAAAGACTGCACTAAGAATCTGAAAGTTGCTCCATCAATTCTGAATTTTAATTATTTATATTCCAAAATAATAAATGCATTACCATTTAGTGCATTCATGTTTTATTTTAACAATGTACTTAGCTGATAATGAACAAGTGTCCGTCATTAGATTGGTGGTTTTAAGAGTTTCATTTGGACAACAACTGTCTTATTAATGAAACGAATTTTATTTAGCATTGCTGAATTGATGTCTTGAAACAAGGAGTCATAGATATGCACTCATATCTAAGTTTCGATGTGATTTCCATATGTTTTTGAAATGTGAGTGATCCAAAAGCTACCATTGGAAGCAGTTGGAATCATTGATTCCATAATTGTATGTCAGAAGTCAGAAGTCAGAAACGTTTATTTTTCAAAAATGAAAACACGTTCATTATCATGATGATTACAAATTATGATGCACATGACAATTTGTGATGATATCTATTTACAATTTCGAGATGAGACAATGAAATGATAGCTGAGATGAAAAAATATCAGTCACGCTGGAAGGAGAGGACCTGCAAATGTAATTCACCATTTGATGCATCAATTTCTAATAATGGTCAGGAGATATTAGTTGAATAACATAAACGGCATGATGAAGTTAGTGTTATATTTAAGTATCAAGATTGGTAAATTCCTTTCCTAGTCGATTTGCAAAGTATAATCACAATTATTTATTGAACATGAGGTCCGGAGCAGAAAAAGGGTCTTATTTATCATCATTACATATTTTAAAATAAATGAATGACTATCAAAGTTAAACTTACCTGTAATTCAGAGGAAAATCACGCGTTTTTAATCTTGCTAAATTACACGTTGCTCCGGACCTCCTCGTTCAGAACGAAAATGGTTTAGACTGATCGTCGATAATCTTTCTCAATACGATGCATGTGAATATTAATCACCTAACAAGTACCCTTCCGATTTCTTTATTGCTCTGATGTCATTGGCCATTCTGATGTATTTCGTTAACTTCAATAGATTACCTACATTTAGCTTCTGCATCATGTCATAGAAATCGTATTTAGAAGCATCAATACAGAATGGTATGAAACGTGTTCTGATATCATTGTATAAGGTGCATTCACAAATGAAATGAAATATTGTTTCCACCTTCTGTTCAGCGCACTATAAATTGCAGATTCGATTCTTCATAAGCAAATCTGTTTTTATAACTGCCTATTCTTACCATTAAATCATGGTTTCCACATCTAAATTTTAGCAAAGTTATGACATCTTTCTGATTGAAATTGAAGGTTAAGTAGTTCTTCAACTGACAGTCAAATTGCGTTAATTCTAAATAGTCCATGCCGGTTTGACTCTTCTTAGCGCTGTCCAACCATTCATTTCTAAAGTGCTCTATTAATCGCGTTTTGACAATGGACTTGCATTTTCTCTCACTTATCTGTAAATGTTTTTGATTTTGCCAAAGATATAATAAATTCAACTGTTTCAGGAGTTTTTGTATACGCCAACACCAGGTATAGGAATATTTCATTTCAACTAAGTTTTCTTTTATGTGGTTGTAGCACATTTTTATGATATTATTGCCATCACAAAAAACTATTTTAATCCAATAATTGATTGCTGCTTTGTAAAAATGATATTCAAATGGCAGCAGACCAAATTCGCCATTCAGGAATTAGTTTGATGTCGTGTTATTCAAATGATAGAAACGTTTGTAAAATTGTGCTTGAATTTTATTGAGATCAGATAGTTTGTTGTGAAAACAAAATTCTCCACCGTATTTCATTTTTGATAAAGTTAGCATGTCGAACGTATTCTTCACGACTAATCCATTCACATGTCCAAATTCTCTTAATTTCTTTGCTGTCAGATAGGCAAATTTGTTACCCTTTTTACACAAGTATTCAAGGTGCTTTTTAGTGTTATGTGAGAGCCATAGACCCAGATATTTATATTCCTTTACTATCTCAATTCGTCTCTTCTCGACGTTGAAGTCAATGTCAAGATAATCATGATCATATTTATCATTTTGAATCATTACTTTTGTTTTTTCATAATTAATTTTCAGTCCATTTTTCCGACAAAAGAAGTGAGCAATTTTGATTTGATCAATTAATCCAGTTTTATCGTTACTCATTAGCACAATGTATATTAAACATATATTATTAAATTTATTAAACGTATATTAAACAAGGAATTTTGATATGACCGATATTAGCTGCATTGATTTCATTTATCTTAGAATGAATTTCGTTTATTAAACTATTCATAAATAATGAGAATAAAGTCGGCGACAAACTGTCTCCTTGAGGCACACCATTTTGCAATGTAAATAAATCAGTTTCATTTCCATTATATAGTATTCTATATTTCTTATCAATTATTAGTTTGGTCATTAGACGGAGAAAATTGCTGTTTGGTAAAACAGATTGTAACGTCTTAATAACTAAAGTTTTTGGAACCGAGTCAAATGCCTTTGATAAATCTATGAAACATAGATAGAGAGGCTGTTTGTAATTCTTATATATTTGGCTAATTTCTTTAACGATAAAGATTCCATCAACGGTGGAATTACCCTTTCGAAATCCTATCTGGCATTCGTGAATTATTTTATGATGATATAACAATTCATTCAATCGTTCATTCAAAATTTTCGTTAATATTTTTTCGACACTTGAACTCAAATTTATATACCTGTAACTGGTTGCATCATTTTTATTTCCAGATTTATAGATAGGAGTAATCCAACTTGTGGAGAATGGTATTTCGTCATTTTCAGTCATAATTTTGTTGAACAGATTTTGTAAAATGTGTATTGAATTGTCATTTATTTTAAACATTTCGTATACCAATTTATCTGGACCACTTGATTTACCGCTTTTCATTAATTTTATAGTTTGCTTTATTTCATTTTTTGTGATCATGGTATCTAAATGTTCATCGCAGTTTATTTCTTTAATTTCAATCTGATTATCAGTAGTCGTTTTATAGGAATGATAACGGTCTACATTTAAAATTTGATTAAGGAAATCTTGAGCAGACAGATTGCTTGTTATTACAGGTTTCTTATTTTTGTTAATTAGCTTCCAATAGCTTTTTTGATCATTGGTCTCTTTAGCAAAGATAAGTTTATCTATATTATCACTTTTTATCTTTCTTTTTTCTTTTCTAATTTCTGTTTTTAGTTGTCTCTTGGAAACTAGTAAATTTTTCAAATTGTTATCAGATTGATTCTGCTTGAAAATAGTAACATTTTTCCTATGTAAATTTCTAAGTTTTGTTATTTTTCCCGAGTATTTCGATTTCTTAATTCTATTTATAGGAATAGTAGATTCATCTTTTATTTGTAAAAGCTCTGTATATATGTCATTACAATTCATCAATTGAGCGTCAATTTTATTCGATAGAGCCTCACAATTTCTTTGGAATATAGTATCATCAAAGCTTACATTATTTCCGTGGGTCCATTTATAGGGAAATATTTTACAGTGTTGGAAAGGAATTTGCTTCGGTTCCTTATTTTCCTTTTGGACATTATTTGTTGTTAATTTTAGAGTTATTTCTATCGGTGAGTGGTCAGTATATAAGACAGGGTGACTGATTTTAAACTTATCCAATAATGTCAAAATTGATTCCGATAATATGAAATAATCTATCATAGATTTTTTTACTGTAATATCTTGAACACAATGAAAAGTGCACATACCCTTGGATTCCTCTATCTCAAATCTACCATTTGCTATGATCAATTTAGTTTCATTGCAAAATGTTAGTATATCACGACCATAATTATTTAATGTTGTATCAGCAGATACTCTTTTTGGAATACCGAAGTGTAGGTTGTCATTTTCTAGTCCAATCCGTCCATTCAAATCTCCGATAAGGATTATATTTTCCATATTGTATTGGAGGATATAATTCTTAATGATTTGAAAAAACTGTTTATCTTTATATCTTGATTCTTTGTTACCTCTGTAGCAGATAATTAGGTAAATATCTTTAAAACAACGAAATTTAGTGCTTGATATCTTTTCGATCATGACTGTGCCTTTATAATTCACAATATTTTCAAATTTGAGATTGATTAAACTATCTTTGAAGAATATTGATATTCCTTTTATGTTTCTACCAAGTTTGCATTCTTTTTTTCCTATTGAGTGGTGACCTTCATAATTTTTGATAATGGGAAAGTTATCAATATCTTTCAAATGAGTTTCACAGAAGCAAATTATATCAGCATTTTCCATATCATTCATCAAGTCAGAATTTAAAATTTTATCATCATTGAGTCCGTTTATGTTGACGTACTTAATATTCAAATATTCAGTGAATTCGTCTTCATCCTCTCCTTCCATTGGCGTGCTAAACGAAAGGTCTTACAGGTGATCGCTGTCGTGTTTCAGTTCGGTGATGTAGTATGCGTGTTGGTGTGTAGTGTTGTATGTGTGTGTTGTTGCTCCCGGTCCTCGTTACTCTGAATCGTTCTTCTTCCTCTGCTATTCTTTGTCTTTCGTTGTTGTATCTGTCAACTTCTCTCCGGTTGTCGTATTGTTCATGTTGATCTTCGTATCTTCAATGACGCCTATCATCGTATCTTCTTCTTCGCTCATCCTGTCCATATCGTTCGTTCCGCCGGTTGTGGCTCCCGTTTCTGTCATAATATCTGCTATTATTTAAATTTCGTTTTTGTCTGTTCCAGCAGTCTCTGATGTGATGTCCGGCTTCCTGCAGAAATAACATATCATTCTTCTGTCATTGTGATGATATCTTGGTTGCCATTGTAGATGCTGTTGTTGTTGTTGTTGTTGTTGCTGTCGTTCTTGTTGCTGTTGTATTGTTCTTCTAAATTCGCTGTTTCTCTGTATTTCCGCTTCAATTTTTTTCATGTTTTCAGATATCTTTCTAATTTCTTTGAACATTTGTCTTCCATATAACACTTCTTTTAGTTCTTCATCATCTGTTTCACTCTCATTGTCACTGTCACTTTCACTTTCGTGGTGGATTTTCTTTGTTTCATTTTCATGTCTTCTCATTTTTGTATACATGCAGTGTACTTCTTTTATTTCTTGATGCTGCTTTTGTAATTCGGTTTCCAATCCATTGATCCTTGCTTGTAATTCCAGTGCCTCTTGTTCTTTCTTTCGAATTTCGTTTTCATATGCATCGATGGATTTCAGTAAATCTTTTTTTGTTTTTTCGTAAAGTTTGATTTTTTGTTGATCTTCTGTTTCGTGTGTTTGTGTGTGACTGCTTCGTGTTCTGTTTTTTGTGTAGTCGTGTATGTTTTGTATGTCTGTAGGATGCAGCTTGATTATGCAGGTTTTGCAAATAAATTTTCTTTTACTATGGCGAAAGTACTTTACAATTTCATAGTCAGGAAGTTCAATGCATGAAACATGAAAGATGAGATCACAACGGTCGCATTTTAAGTGAATATCAGTTTCTGATACTTGCGTGGTACAGTTTTTACACGTCCCGATATTTGCTGTGGGTGAATTGAGTTCAAATGCGCCGTCGTCCATGTTCCTGCATGATGAAATTGTGTCTGCATGAGCCATTTCTGTAATTCAGAGGAAAATCACGCGTTTTTAATCTTGCAAAATTGCACGTTGCTCCGGACCTCCTCGTTCAGCACGAAAATCATCAGTTGCATGACAGAGGATATGAGGCAGAGAAATAAAAGATTGCAGAAAAATTTTGTGTCATTTTACTCATATCAATGAATTATTAATAATTCAATATTGGATCCGACTGCTAATGTAACAATGCCACAACATAGTGTTCATACAATGGTTTAAATGTTCGGACACACTTATCACTTCATTATGAGTGAACACTATATTGTGGGCAATTGAAATCCATTTCAAATTGCATGAATTTTGTCGTCAGTCTAATAGTTATTTAGTTTATTATTGGTAATGATCATGAAAATGTTTAGACATTTAATAGTCAGGAAAACGATTCTTTAATATAATGAACGGGACATAAGAGAATAGAAGAGGACGGAAGAGGAAAGAATGTATACAATTCTAAAGATTACTATGATGAAGTATGTGATTTGTAGAAAGTCTAACCCTAAAAAATTTCTAGGTTGAAATTTGTGAATGTAGATATCATGTTGACAAGATATCTTTTTCATCAATAAAAGAAACAAAGAAATCAAAATATATCTGATAACTCAGATTTTGACACAGCGCAATTGACATAGCATTCATCAGGCATATTTAAGAACAGCAATACATTGATATGCGATATTTTGATCCTAAATCGTGTCTCAGTGTTCTCTTTTGTTCTCTTTTGAGATTTGGAGAGATACATGTCAAGTAATATATCATTTCAAAGCTAATATCACAACGAACATGATGAGAATGTTCTCATAATTGAATTATGTTCACTAATTTAAAATTGCAACCTCATGCTTGGATTTACTGTTACCTTCTGTTATTTTTTTCAATATTTAGTCGATGTATATCGTGCGATATATCATATGAAAGCTGACAAAGAGCAGAATATGAATATATCAATAATAATGTTGTGATATCAATACAGTTACCATCCAAGTGTTATTGTATATTAACACATGATTAACACATGATTATGATCATGAAAATGTTCAGACATTTAATATTCAGGAAGAGTGATGAAGAACAGTATCTGAGGAAAGAAGAATTTTTGATGATGTGTCTGATCATCTTGAACAAAGACTTTTGTTTGTGTAAGATGTCTGTTGCCAGCAATTATTACTAAGTCCAGAATGACAGTGAAATTTCACAGTGTATATTGGAGTTGACATTGAGAAATATGCATATATATGTGCACACATACACAAAGGATGCACAGGTACATACACATAGACATACATACAAATAGACAGGCAACTATTAAGATGGATATACATATAGATATGTAAGCAGCTATAAAATTTGAATATGAATATTTATGTTTATATACACCATTATATGATCATATGATTAAGAAACATTGACTGATATTATTAATTATCATGAAATGTTCTAAGGATGAAAGATCATGAAACATTCAATCATGATTAACTGCATTACAAAGAAGTTTTATATATAGATAGATATGATCAGCATACAGGTTAATGTTAGAACACAAGTTCTTAGTTCTTAAGATGATAAATCTATGCAAAGTGAATCATATACATGTAGTATCAGAAATATTTCCTTATTAATCAATTTTGTGATTATCAGTAATTGATGCCAAGCTCATTAATTAAATTGCATAAGATATAAATGGTGTAGCGGGAAAGAAGGGAGTCACAGACGAATATCATAATCATGTCAATAATGTAGTCACATCTTAGGTAATTCTTATGATGGAGACGTATTGATATAATGCAGTGAGAAATAATACTGGACAAGATACACAATACATGTCATTAGAATAATACAATTTTCCATGTTTTCAATGTGAAAGTACTATAGGGCTTAAATTCAACATTTTTATTTGGATGGTACGATAAATGTCCGAATTCACTGACAAAATAAAGATTAAACTGTTATAAATTATCTTTATATACTCATACTGTAGCTGCATTATCTATTTATTTACTTACATGGAATAAGACATTGTATTTAGATATTCATTCCATCATGTTGTACACAATCATAAATTAATCACAAAGTACCTTTTCGTCATTAATTGTATATTATATATGCCAATATCAGCAATTATTTATGTTAAAAAATCAGTAACTTACATAAATCCATTCCAGCCATTACTGTAGTTCCACACTCATCAGGCAAGACATTTGCAAATGCAGAAAAATGTCATTTTTAGTGACAATTTTGGGAGATTTGTCAGATTTCATGTCAAATTCAAATTTTACATTGCAGCATAGGAAAATAATTAATGCAAATCTCTAGATTACTATGGATGTGCATGTTATGTATGGATTATCCGACCTTAGAAAATTTCTTAGCTGAAATTTGTGAATGTAGATATCAGGTTGACAAGATTTCTTTCCACCAAAAAAGGTAACAAAGAAATCGAAAGATATCTAATTACTCAGGTTTTGACATAGTTCAACTGACATAGTGTCTATGAAGCATGCTGAAGAATAGCAACACACCGATATATGATTTTTGGATTCTGATTCGGGTCTCAGTGTTCTCTTTCGTTCTCTTTTGAGATTTCGAACGATACATATCATGTAATATATCATTTGAGAGCAATTTTCATAACGAGTATGATGAGAATATTCTCATACCTGAATTACGTGCTCCAAATCAAAATTGCATCTTATTGCTTGGGCCAAATGTTCTCTTCTGTTCTCTTTTGTTCTTTTTTCAGTATTGAGTCGAGGCACATCAAGTAATATATTATATGAAAGATGAGGAAGCGTAGAATATGAACACATGAATGATCATGGTCCCATCTGTTTCCAGTTGTGATCCAACTGTTTCCTTCTGTTCTCTTCTGTTCTTTTTTCAGTATTCAGTTGAGGCATGTCGAGTAGTATATCTAATGAAAGCTGAGGAAGCGTAGAATATGAACACATGAATGACAATGGTCCCATCTCAATGCAGTTGTGCTTCAACTGTTCCCTTCTGTTCTCTTCTGCTCTCTTCTGTTCTTTTTTCAGTATTCAGTTGAGGCATGTCGAGTAATATATCAAATGAAAGCGGAGGAAGAGAAGAATATGAACACATGAATGATCATGGTCCCATCTCAATGCAGTTGTGATCCAACTGTTCCCTTTTGTTCTCTTCTGCTCTCTTCTGTTCATTTATCAGTATTCAGTTGAGGCATGTCGAGTAATATATCAAATGAAAGCTGAGGAAGCGTAGAATATGAACACATGAATGATCATTGTCCCATCTCAATGCAGTTGTGCTTCAACTGTTCCCTTTTGTTCTCTTCTGTTATCTTCTGTTCATTTATCAGTATTCAGTTGAGGCATGTCGAGTAATATATCAAATGAAAGCTGAGGAACAGCAGACTATGAATACATGAATGCACTCCTTTCTGATCTCCGCTGTTCTCTATTCAGCACTTGAACTTGACTCAACAATCATGGTTCCTCATCCCTAAGTCCTTGTGCTTGACTGACCAAGCGTGGCTCCTTATCCCTAAGTCCTTGAGCTTGACTGACCAAGCGTGGCTCCTTATCCCTAAGTCCTTGAGCTTCACTGACCAATCGTGGCTCCTAATCCCTAAGTCCTTGAGCTTCACTGACCAAGCGTGGCTCCTGATCCCTAAGTCCTAGAGCTTGACTGACCAAGCGTGGCTCCTTATCCATAAGTCCTCGAGCTTCACTGACCAATCGTGGCTCCTAATCCCTAAGTCCTTGAGCTTCACTGACCAATCGTGGCTCCTGATCCCTAAGTCCTAGAGCTTGACTGACCAAGCGTGATTCCTGATCCCTAAGTCCTAGAGCTTGATTGACCAAGCGTGGCTCCTGATCCCTAAGTCCTCCTGATAAGCAGTCTAGATGCATTGCCAGTGTTGCCTTTCCCTTCTTCTAATCCTAACCTCAAGTTGAGAACCGAGATTATTTAGTCATCAAACCTCCTAAACCTCAAGTCCTTCAACTAGACTCACCAATCGTGGCTCCTTATCCCTAAGTCCTTGTGTTTGAGTGACCAATCGTGGCTCCTAATCCCTAAGTCCTTGAGCTTCACTGACCAAGCGTGGATCCTGATCCCTAAGTCCTTGAGCTTCACTGACCAATCGTGGCTCCTAATCCCTAAGTCCTTGAGCTTCACTGACCAAGCGTGGATCCTGTTCCCTAAGTCCTTGAGCTTCACTGACCAAGCGTGGCTCCTGATCCCTAAATCCTCCTGATAAGCAGTCTAGATGCATTGCCAGTGTTGCCTTTCCCTTCGTCTAATCCTAACCTCAAGTTGAGAACCGAGATTATTTAGTCATCAAACCTCCTAAACCTCAAGTCCTTCAACTAGACTCACCAATCGTGGCTCCTTATCCCTAAGTCCTTGTGTTTGAGTGACCAATCGTGGCTCCTAATCCCTAAGTCCTTGAGCTTCACTGACCAAGCGTGGATCCTGATCCCTAAGTCCTTGAGCTTCACTGACCAATCGTGGCTCCTAATCCTTAAGTCCTTGAGCTTCACTGACCAAGCGTGGATCCTGATCCCTAAGTCCTTGAGCTTCACTGACCAAGCGTGGCTCCTGATCCCTAAATCCTCCTGATAAGCAGTCTAGATGCATTGCCAGTGTTGCCTTTCCCTTCTTCTAATCCTAACCTCAAGTTGAGAACCGAGATTATTTAGTCATCAAACCTCCTAAACCTCAAGTCCTTCAACTAGACTCACCAATCGTGGCTCCTTATCCCTAAGTCCTTGTGTTTGAGTGACCAATCGTGGCTCCTAATCCCTAAGTCCTTGAGCTTCACTGACCAAGCGTGGATCCTGATCCCTAAGTCCTTGAGCTTCACTGACCAATCGTGGCTCCTAATCCTTAAGTCCTTGAGCTTCACTGACCAAGCGTGGATCCTGATCCCTAAGTCCTTGAGCTTCACTGACCAAGCGTGGCTCCTGATCCCTAAATCCTCCTGATAAGCAGTCTAGATGCATTGCCAGTGTTGCCTTTCCCTTCTTCTAATCCTAACCTCAAGTTGAGAACCGAGATTATTTAGTCATCAAACCTCCTAAACCTCAAGTCCTTCAACTAGACTCACCAATCGTGGCTCCTTATCCCTAAGTCCTTGTGTTTGAGTGACCAATCGTGGCTCCTAATCCCTAAGTCCTTGAGCTTCACTGACCAAGCGTGGATCCTGATCCCTAAGTCCTTGAGCTTCACTGACCAATCGTGGCTCCTAATCCCTAAGTCCTTGAGCTTCACTGACCAAGCGTGGATCCTGATCCCTAAGTCCTTGAGCTTCACTGACCAAGCGTGGATCCTGATCCCTAAGTCCTTGAGCTTCACTGACCAATCGTGGCTCCTAATCCCTAAGTCCTTGAGCTTCACTGACCAAGCGTGGATCCTGATCCCTAAGTCCTTGAGCTTCACTGACCAAGCGTGGCTCCTGATCCCTAAGTCCGCATAATAAGTAACTGAGATGCAATGCCGGTATTACCTTTCCTTTCATCCAATCCTAACCTCAAGTTGAGGACCGAGATTAATCAATGATCAAACCTCCTACACCATAAGTCCTTCAACTTGACTAGACAATCGTGGCTCCTTATCCCTAACTCCTTGAGTTTGACTGACCAATTGTGGATCCTGATCCCTAAGTCAATGAGCTTGACTGACCAATTTTAGTTCCTGATTCCTCAGTGCTTGAGCTTTGAAGACCAGATGTGGCTCCTGATCCATAACTCCTTGATCTTTACTGACTAGATGTGGCTCCTGATCTCTAAGTCCTTATGATTGATTGACCGATTTTGGTTCCTGATCCCTAAGTCCTTGATATTGACTGACCAATTATAGTTCCGGATCCCTAAGTCATTTATCTTGAATAACCAGATGTTGCTCTTGCTCGCTAAGTCCACATAATAAGTAATTGAGATGCAATGCCGGTATTGCCTTTCCTTCCTTCGTATCCCAACCTCAAGTTGAGGACCGAGATCAATCAATGATCAAACCTCCTAAACCTCAAGTCCTTCACATTGACTCACCAACCCAAATCCTTATCCCTCAGTGCTTGAACCTGACTGACCACATGTGGCTCCTGATCCCTATGTCCTTGAGATTGACTTACCAATTTTGCTCGTGATCCCTAAGTCCTTGATCTTGACTGACGAGATGTGGCTCCTGATCCCTAAGTCCGCATAATAAGCAATTGAGATGCAATGCCGGTATTACCTTTCCTTTCTTCCAATCCTAACCTCAAGTTGAGGACCGAGATTAATCAATGATCAAACCTCCTAAACCATAAGTCCTTGAGATTGACTGACCAATTTTGGCTCCTGATCCCTCACTCCTTGAGCTTGACTGACCGATTTTGGTTCCTGATCCCTAAGTCCTTGAGCTTGACTGACCAGATGTGGCTCCTGACCCCTAAGTCCGCATAATAAGTAATTGAGATGCAATGCCGGTATTACCTTTCCTTTCTTCCAATCCTAACCTCAAGTTGAGGACCGAGATTAATCAATGATCAAACCTCCTAAACCATAAGTCCTTCAACTTGACTAGCCAATCGTGGCTCCTTATCCCTAACTCCTTGAGTTTGACTGACCAATTGTGGATCCTGATCCCTCACTCCTTGAGCTTGACTGACCGATTTTGGTTCCTGATCCCTAAGTCCTTGAGCTTGACTGACCAATTTTGGCTCCTGATCCCTAACTCCTTGAATGTGAATGACTACATATGGTTCATGATGAGGTATGGATTTCGAAGTGTAGTTAATGTACCGAATACCTCAAGTCTCAATAAATGCTTATTATTAATTAATGAATTAGGAAAATTTGAACTGGCCCCATAACCAAAAAAATGATTGTAAATGAAAAAAATGGGGGGGAAGGGAGTTGAAGAAGTGGATGGAATTTGATGATAAATGCCTTGAAAAAATATGGCAATGAATATGATCCATTTATCCATATCTGTTAAAATTTTGAAATCATTTTAAAAATAATGTATACATATGAATACAATAGTCTAATTTTTTACAAAGATTACAAACATATTAATCAATGAATAATATTAATTGCAATAATTTTTCCAAGACATTACTAAATGTGTTTTTTAGTAAATATCTTCAGAAGCAGCTGCATTCTGATAATTGAAAAGAATTGCATTCTGCATGTTATTGATGAGAAGTCATTTAACATACTAGAATGAATTCAAATCAACTGTATGTAGAAGAAGTAGCTTCTTATACCTGAGGTGTAAGGGGGGAAGATGAAGATAATACAGTACGGACCCCACGTTGTGGGTAATCCGGGAAAATGGAACTTCTAACCTTATTTAAAAGGGCAATGCTGTATTATTATACATGTATATTTATTGGAAAATTACTGCAATGAACATGATCCATCAAATACAATTATAAAAGTAATTAATGACAGTTGAATACTTCAAAAAATGTGTACGACATTAGATGAATAATATTAATTGTCAGTAATTTTCCAATAAATGAATAATTATTAATTATTTGATCTCGATAGCTAGATTTATGTAATTGACTGGCATGAATTTATGAATAGGAATGTATATAAAAATAGAATACATGAAATTGAATTCGACTTATTATTTTAACATAGAATCAACATTGCATTTTTTATTAAAAATTATCCATTCCAGTCTTACATAAATCAAGCTGCTTAAGATATAACTGGGGTATTTGGGGGGGGGAGGATAACATAGTTATTACAGTACGAACTCCACATAGGTAATCCGGGACAGGGAGACCTTACGTTTAATAAGTACATGCAAAGAATAGAACATGCAAGAGAAACAAGGTAATAATTATCATTAAAATTACAACATGTTATCTGTAATAAATAGAAAATGTAATGGAGCATTAAATCATGAATTTCCAATAAAAAGGTTCGAATAACTTTAACATATTTAAGAAGAATAATGTTAAAACTGAATTATGGAGAATTAACTTTATTTAAGAAGTAGGTAGCACATGAAAGCATGCATTAATGTAACTATACATGTATTTCATATTTTTTGCGAAATGGGAAGTTGGCCAAAATCGAGAAAAACCCAACGGTTCCTCAAATTTTTGGGCATTTTTCAAAATTTCGTGGTTCCTCAACTTTGATGGACCCGCAGGACCATTTCCGGTGCCGATATGGAATAGCAAAAATTTTTCCCAGTTAGCGGAGACGCCAAATTTTCCTCTCCAAAAAAAATCATAGAAATCGGACCAAAGGTCGCTTCTAGAAAAATCGAAAAGGCGTGACGAACCAAAAGTGTCTTCCTTACCCTAAACCTTAACCCTAACCTTAACCCTAACCCTAACCCTAACCCTAACCCTAACCATAACCTTAACCTTAACCCTAACCCTAACCTTAACCCTAACCCTAACCTTAACCCTAACCCTAACCTTAACCCTAACCCTAACCTTAACCTTAACCCTAACCCTAACCGTAACCTTAACCTTATCCCTAACCTTAACCCTAACCCTAACCTTAACCCTAACCCTAACCCTAACCTTAACCCTAACCTTAACCCTAACCCTAACCTTAACCCTAACCTTAACCTTAAGCCTAACCCTAACCTTAACCCTAACCTTAACCCTAACCCTAACCCTAACCTTAACCCTAACCCTAACCTTAACCTTAACCCTAACCTTAACCCTAACCCTAACCCTAACCTTAACCCTAACCCTAACCTTAACCTTAACCCTAACCCTAACCTTAACCCTAGCCCTAACCCTAACCTTAACCCTAACCCTAACCTTAACCCTAACCCTAACCTTAAGCCTAACCTTAACCTTAACCCTAACCCTAACACTAACCCTAACCTTAACCTTAACCCTAACCTTAACCCTAACCCTGACCTTAACCCTAACCGTAACCCTAACCTTAACCCTAACCCTAACCTTAACCCTAACCCTAACCTTAACCCTAACCTTAACCTTAAGCCTAACCCTAACCTTAACCCTAACCCTAACCCTAACCCTAAACCTAACCCTAACCCTAACCCTTAACCCTAACCCTAGTATTTTAATTTGATTATTTGAATTTTGGCGCGAAATTCAAATTTTCGAAAAAAAAGTCTTTAGATTTGATTATTCAAATTTTGACACGGAATTTGAATTTTCGAAATTTAGCGCTTAATTCAAATTTAATGTTCTATTCAAATCACACGTTTTATATCTTCAAACATGAATCATTATATGACTATTAATAATAACATATATATCAAATAATATATCAGTCCATCAGTTCATATTACTTTGAATTCACTCTACTGTTTACATATAGAAATCTTTCAACACATATGATGGCACTTCCATTTCTAAGGTTAAAAATAAAACAGCTGTTCCAATTCTTGTTTGAGTTATCAATTTTGTTTAACCGTACCAATTCCAGGATGTGATGTCATAAGGTCCTTGTTCATAGTTGCTTTGTCAATTTCATATATAAAGAAGTTGCACACAACGAATTTTCACTCATTTTTGAATAATTCAGTGTCCATAGCAGACGTTGTTCTTCGTTCCTCCGTTCTCCGGTTCTTATTACAATTCTAAAGTGAGTTTCATTGTCATGTTGTGCTACTTTATAGGATATTCGGGAGTAGGAACATTATTAAGTTTTTATAACCAAATAGCTTTAAATATAGAAGCTTTGGCTTTTAGGATAGGAACACTTTATGTTATATTATTAACCATGTTTTTTTATTTTCTTCCTATATTAAGTCATCCAGAAGAGACATGACTGTATAAGTCTGAGTAAAAGTGCAATTGACATCCATATTTTTACACATTCTTTCTAAATATAAAGATATTTAAATAAAAATTCAATGTCATCTGATAGCTGATGTATGAATTCAAATTTGTTTAATCAAACGAATTGATTAACGGTTGAAATTTTCGAAAATTTTACTTTCGTTCTATTATGTTTATTTCAATTTAAAAGAAATATAAATCAGCTGCTTCCATAAAGTTCAAACTTGTTTAACCATTTAACGTCCATGGGGGCCTCTGAGGCCCCCAGAGACTTTATTTTTATTCCTGACTATCCATTTTTTGAACAAGTTTAATCAGATTTCCTGAGAACTTCAATTATCATGTCTAGAACATGTATGTGAATTTTTAAGTCTCCATGCGCACTACATTAGGTGCTATATGGCTCTAGATATTTTGTAGCGTTAAGTACCAGTGGGGCCTCAGAGGCCCCCAGCTCTATTTTGACAAATTTTGCATGCTTTGTGCTCTTTTTGTGATATCCGGTAAAGCCAATAGTACATGATAGATTATAGATTGAATAAAATTCACTGAATGTGTAGTTCACGCATAATAAAATCACAATTGAACAAATAATTTATGATTACAGGTGTATTCTGCCACATGTGATTGTCAATATTTCCATCACTGTTGAATACGTAGCGAGAGAGATGGTTTTCATCGCGATGGTTCTGTCTCATTCTTGCATCAGCCACACGTATACAGTTATCGCTCTGCTTGCATAATTGTGTCATGTAAGAAGGCATAGAATCACATCGTATCCAATCATCGCATCGCTGCCGAGCCAAAGGACCTACTCGGCAGGCCATCTCTGGAGGTGAAAGCGTCGCTCATGCTTTCAAACTTTTTTTACTGCGGAAGTCGTGAATAAGATCGTTACGTTTAGCAATCAAGAAGGTCATCGCAGAAACGCCGCTTGGAAAGACTTTGACTCAGAGGAAATTTACATGTTCATTGGTGTACTTATATTAGCTGGTGTCTACAGAGCTAAGCACGAACCGATACAGCAAATGTGTAGTAATGATCATGGACGCAGTATCTTCAACAGAGCCATGTCTCGTCAGCGATTTTGTGAAATCCGTCGGTACTTGAGATTTGATAATCGGGATACCAGAGTTGCCCGACGCATCATGGATAAAGCAGCTCCTATCCGAGAGCTAGCGCAGTATTTTGCTTCAAGGTTTCGGAGCTGCTACAAACCAGGAGAAAATGTGACTATTGACGAGCAGCTGGTGACGTTTCGAGGCAGATGCCCGTTCAAAGTCCATATTCCATCGAAGCCTGGAAAATACGGCGCAAAAATCTGGATTCTGGCAGACTCTGAAAACTGCTATTGTTGCAATTTTCAAATCTATACCGGACGCATCGGCGCGAATCGTGAGGTAGGACAAGCATTTCGAGTAGTTTTGGAATTATCGGAATTTCTTTCGAACACCGGCCGTCACATAAACTGCAGACAATTTCTTCTCGAGCCTTGATGTTGCCCGAGCACTTCTTGGTCGAGATCTGACATATTCCGGAACAATGAGAAAGAATAAAGGTGAGCTTCCGAGAGAAATGCAACCATCAGCCGGTCGCGAATCATTCACAAGAATTTTTGGCTTCCAACGAGACGTCACTCTAGTTTCCTATACGTTCCCAAGAAAGGGAAAGCCGTGGCACTTATTTCAACGTTTCATCATGACGATGAATGTCAGCAGAGGAACCAAGAAAGCCAAAAATGATTCTCGATTACAATCGAAGCAAGGCCGGAGTCGACATTCTTGATCAAGTGTGGAGGACATATTCTTGCAAACGAAAGACAAGGCGATGGCTATTTGCCATATTCTGCAATCTAATTGACATGGCCTCCTACAATGTCTTTGTCATCTACACCTCCATCCATCCTCAATACTACCCTGCAGCATCTCATAGACGCCGTTTGTTCCTGATAGAACTAGGAACACAGCTGATGGCGGTGTCTGACGAAGCAGAGGTCTCTTCGGCTGGAACTCCAGGACCTGTTCGCGGAACCTTCAATCTCGCCAGACGCCGCTGCTACCTTTGTCGTCGATGATTGGAGAGGAAGGTGAGACAGATCTGCCATGAATGCGAAAGAAACGTTTGTAATGAACATTGTCGCATCATCTGCGAACATTGTGCAACGGATTGATTTTATAGATACGCTATAAGAAGCTTCTATATCTGAATTGTTTTGATTTTCATGGTAATCTCAGAGGCCTACATGTATCAATGTACAGTAAATGTATATTACATATGTATGTAATGTGTTATACTATAGAGCTGTTAATGCTAAATGTTGGATGTGTATTTTCCTTAAACATTCTTATTGAGTTCAGTATCATAACTAAACAAATAGTTAGTCATTATCATGAAAAATACACTGGGGGCCTCAAAGGCCCCCACTGGACGTTAACGTAATATTTTTTCTTGGATGTTAGAGGGTCAAAACAAAGAAAATTCAAACAAAAAAAAAAAAACATCAAAATAACCATGCAAAACAAAACAAAAATCAAATCAACTTCCAAAACAAACAAATAAAGAACAAACCAAAAAACAAAAAAACCCAAAATCAAAAACCAATTTCCTCCAAAAAAAAAAACTTCAAAATCAAAAAAAAAATTCCAATTCAATTCCAAAAAAAACCAAAAAAAAAAAAAAAAAAAAAAATGCATTCCCAAAAAAAAAAACCT